>JAPTMU010000455.1:0-50000 GCA_028583405.1 Pogonophryne albipinna
TGGAAAAATATGACGGTGTGTGTTCAGTCTACAGATATACCACAAGTCTTAAACACTGTTAAAATCACCTTTTTTTTATTGCTCAAAATTCCTGAAAATCTTAATCCCTCTAAAACTCAAACATGTTCAGGGAAACTAGGTCAAATTCTTTTTGGCTTATGCAGTGTGGAAAACATATTTCAAGGATAGTAGTATTTCTGTACACTGAACACACTGAAATGTTGCACACTGTCAGATTGTTAAAGCTAAACAAACTGTTAAAATTAGCTTTTATGTTGCTGAAAAGTGACTTCCTAATGCCTCTAAAATTCAATCATGTACGCACTCAGAAATCACCAACACTCCCTCATCTTAAACCCATGTAATGTCCCTAAAATGAAGCAGCCTGTTGAACACACTTTGTCCCCCTCTTTCCCCCTTCAGGACCTGTTGGAGGGGTCGAGGAGGTCCCCCCTTTCCAGCCGCAGGTCTACACCTATGTGTGTGATGTGGGGAAGCGTGAGCATGTGTACGCCACAGCTGACAAGGTGCGTCGAGACGTGGGAAACGTGGACATACTGATCAACAACGCCGGCGTGGTCTCCGGACACCACCTCCTGGAGTGCCCTGATGAACTGATCGAGCGCACCATGGTGGTCAACTGCCACGCACACTTCTGGGTGAGCAAGATCAAGCATTTCTTTTCAAGATTCAAGGCTTTTATTGTCATTTGTTCAAAATCTGAGGTCCCAGGCTCCTCCAACAGAACACAATAAAACAGATAATAGAAAATAGTGCAGAATAGTCGATATACAAGTAATTGGAATATTGATATAAGTTGCAAACAGATGAATGTTGTGGATGTTCTTTTAAATGTTCAGGTGTTTAACAGTCTTATGGCCAGTGGGTTAGGGTTAGGTGCATGCACACTTAACTGAAAAGAGGCAAAAAAAGCATGTTAAGTGTGGATTTAGAGTGCAAGGGTTGATCTAGCTGCAGTTTTCACGAGCATCATCAAATGAGATGCCACACTAATGTTTCCATTCATAAAACTGAAGACTCTCAGGTGTTACAGACAGTATTAAGACAGTGAAGCATTCCCTTGCTTTGAATGTAGTTTCATTCTGTCAGAGGAAAGTCATGAGTGTGTCTTTTTTAAAGTCTGGCATCGTGCAGACGCAGATCCCCGAGGTATGTCAGCCCGCGGAGATGTGCACAGATCTAACCTGCGTGATGGAGGTTGTGTGCGTGGGACGGATCTGTCAGCCACATTTTGTTGGCAGTGATTTGTTGTGTATCGGGTTCTGCTCTCTGGCGCTTGTTCAGTGTGAATACTTATCTGAGAGGCTACGTGGACTTGATGGAGTGAATGTGTTGCACTTTAGATAAGCATGTGCTGCAGTGTTAGTGCTATCGCATGTGTTTTTAAAGGGTGTGGAAAGACTCTCAGCTCCATGGACTCCATTGAGAAGCCTTACTGATGGGACTTGATTGCTTAGCATTGAAGCGCCTCACATCATTGATTGCTTTACTCTGTCGGACACTTATTGTGATTAGGCACAAATTGGAAATGTGGGTCTGTACAGTCCATCTTTGTATTTGTTACGATTTGAGTGTGTCCTGAAGCAGATGATGATCCTCTATGATGTGAAGCCCCCTAATTGAGCGTGAAACTCTCTAGTGTTGTCAGGCAGGCAGGTTGTGTATTTCCTTTCATGCGCCTCTCTGCTGGCCATCTCCACGTTCTTTCACAGCCACGACTGGGAGTCAGGATCCAGTGGCAGATTTTGAATTTTTTAATGGGGGTCTGTGTTTGTGTTCTCCCATATTCTGTGGAGACTAGAGCGTGGTTTCTTTAAGGGGTCGGGAGTTGGGGGGGGTGGCAGATGAAAGGAGGACTTAATGAATGGCGACAGGCAGAATAGAGGATGTGGTTCATTAAAGACACAAGCTGGATGAATAGAGCTTAGACTAACAGGGACCTGTCCACTTTCCTCCCTTACACAAACACAGTACAGTTACTCAGTGCATTCAGGTGGCACGTTACACAAACCTTTTGATTCAGCTCCTCAACAAGAGGCTTTTGAAAGGGCTTAATTGTGGTTTATGACTCAACTAATACCCTCAGTTTAGAGCCAAGTCATACAAAGTTTGAAGTGTTTATTTAGGTGCACGCTGACAATGAAGGGATATGATAAAAGAAGGAGATGGATTCAAAGAGTCTTTCTACTTCATTTGTCTTCTTCTCAGTTATCTTTTCATGCTTCAGCGTCATTGAAGAGGTCTTTTCTTATTCAACAAGACATGAGAGTGGCGATGTCAACCCCCAAAACTGCTCAGCTTTCCTTAGAGACAATTATTAAACTTTCCCGCCCAGTTTCTCAAGAGCAAAACAAGAAAGTTTACATTTGGTGGATAGTGTAGGAAAGGCATAGATAGGTGCGTGTGTGGACCCCACACTTCTTCTCTGACTCCTCCCAACCTGATTTTTGGAGGCAATGGGTGCAGCTGCATGCCAGCTCTACACACACACACACGCACACACACACACACACACACACACACACACACACACACACACACACACACACACACACACACACACACACACACACACACACACACACACACACACACACACACACACACAGAGAGCTATGATTCAGCCCTTCTCTTCTTTTAGCTTTTAATGAGACGGGGTCATAACATTTAACTAGTTTGATGATGCTTTGATTAGTCCAGCTGGTGTTGTTTTTTTTCTAGGACGGGGAATGTGCCTCGGTGAGTGTCACCACAGTTTGTGTTTGAGGATTAGAGTGTGTGTGTGTGTGTGTATTTAGGGGAATGAAAGGGAATCATCCCGTGCATCTTGAGCCGGTTACCCAACAGGTGGTTTTTGGCCACAATGAGCAGCAGCATCCTCTCTGGGTTACATGAGAGCAGCGAGCGCTCCACAGTGACATGGCGGGAAAAGAGCAGAGGAAACGAGGAAGGAAGGCAGTGGCTTCCCATCCACAGAGAGGCGAGAGGGTAATGGTAAGCTGCTGCTGACCCACTTTATCTGACAATTGCTTTCTTGTCTGCGGATCAGTTTGACAAGATGCCAGGCGACAGGAGCCAAGTTCTGCAGGCCGCATTCCTGCTGGAGCCGGAGAAAGGAGGCAGCCAGGCAGAAGGGTCCTACTTCACTGGTTTTATATGCCCCCCCCCTCCCTTAGATTGGTGCACCTGTAGCCCTTGATACAGCGGGGACATGTTGGGTTTCTCCTGTACCTGTTCACATCTCAGGGAGGGGATAAAGGGGTAAAGAGAAGTCAGTTATTCCATCGCTTAGACGTGGATATCTTTAGAAAAGTTGGCATTTAGGAGCAAGATTTTAATTGGTTTAATCATTCTGAACTTCTAGTACATTCACACGTGGCTTTTATATCCTCGGAGCTATTGTTTCAAGAACATATCTTAAACGTGTGCGTTCAAACCAGAGAAAGACTTAATTTATGTTAAAAACCTTCAGAGAATTCTGACCGTAGCCTTTACAGTTTAGTTTAGTTTTCTATCATATTAAAGTGAAAATATTTGAGTTTGGGGACAAAATTCAGAGACTTTTAAAGACATATCTTGGACTTTGAGCATCTAGGGTGAACATTTTTCACTATTTTCAGAAGTTTTATAGACCAGTTGGTTGATTGAAGTTGGAAAACAATAGTTAGATGGACCCAAATGTACAGAAGCTCAGTGTGAACCAGTTACTTGAGTTGTTGGGGGCATACAGTGCAGACACTTCCTCCGCTGTGGTTGCTCTCAGGTAAACTGGACAGTTGTCTCACCATCAGGGGTCTGAGGCTTATGACCAGCATGGCCACCACAACAGGACCACTCTGCATCCATCCTCCTGTAAACGCAACCCACTCAAATTCCTCTGTGTTTTCGGATCAGACGAGCTCAGGCGTTTTCTCCCTCTCGTCCGGGGAGAAGTCAGCCCAATTAAATGGCCATCTGGTGCTACGAAAAGGCCAATATTTTGTTCATATTCCTGTTGGTCAGGCGCTCGCACTAATGCAGCCTGACACCCCAGCTGCAAGAAGCTTTGTGTGGCTTAAATGCTCCTGGGGGCACGCACCAATTAGGGGTTGCAGCGGGCAGAAGCACCCGCACATAGGGCAAGGAGGCCCGGCTGTGTCAGCGGGTAATTTAGCGGAACAAGGGAGCGTTGAGACCCAATTACGGCCGCTCTGATGTAAGACACGAGCGCCTGGTTGCCTTCACACATTTTGTGTCTGAGAGGTCAGCAGGGGTCATACCCACATGCCAGAGCTGCCATGAGAAGCGGGACATCAGAGGAGGGTGGGAGCGTTTCACCATCATCCTTCCCTCCATCACTCCCAGTTATTTTTAGACCCAAATCGGCAGAATTGTCCAGTTGTATCTTGACTGTTGGCTCTGGCCGTGCAGCGCTGTGCCAGATCGAGTCATTCCCCGCTCTCTGAGTTTCTGTGGGAGTGGGAAACTTTGGCTGCAGTCATTTATATTTATAAATATACGGGCATATCTGAAGTTAATGCTTCGTTTGCACGCAACATCCAGAGAACCTTCCTCAGCTTCTGCCCCAGGTTCTCCTCTCTTTGGGCCTCTCAGCATTTGATGACTTGAGTACGTTTTACAAAATGTATTTCCTGAAAAAGTACAGATGTTTGGAGCCGAGTCAGATCAGTTATACTGTAGCTTGCAGTAGAAAAGCGGTGAAGTCATCGTGCTCCGTTTCTCTGCGTAGATCTGACGTACTCCGGTTCAATTCAGATGCAGAGAGGAAGGAGTCAGTCGGTCCGATGCAGTTAATCTCTGGTTGCAGTTTTAATGAGGCTGTTCCTCCCTGCCAGTGGTTTCATGGCTGTACTACCTGGTACCATGCTCCACATGTTTACTGAATCATTTCTCTGGCCGGGCCTGCACACTGTACAACCGATGAAACTGTTATGTGACCACACCATTATTGAAAACTAGGAATAAAACTGTCAAAGGTAATAACAAATGTTCACCTCAATTTTCCAGAACCCAAAGTGTATAAAAACTCACAATCTGTAGACGTTTACATATTGGTATTATTTAGAGCTGTAATGGCTCAGTTGATGATATTAAGGCCACATTTTCATGCAGAAAAAGCAGTTTCTAGCATCCCATGTTTCTCCTGTCTTTGTGATTAAAAGGTGTCATCAGTGACATTAGAAAGGGTGTTGCAGGCTTCATGCATTGTTCATCACTATGGCAGCACATCTGACCTGAATAGATGTCGCAGTGCGAGCAACAAAAGGCCTGCTGTTTGTTTGTGGACCTCCTGCGGGGAGAGTGATTGGTCAGTTCCTGTCGTTGCCGTCACATGTCACACCTGCTGATTGGCTCATGCGGAGTCCAAAGTTAGCAGACGGGCAGAATGAGGAATGGATCTGTAAGTTAATCAAGCGATAAGTCTCTGAATCTGCTCTGCTGGGCGGCTCCTCTCACCTCTGACGTGGATGAAGCCCTTTCATCGCTCAGCGCTCATCTGGCTGCCGATTGGTCCGCTGCTGATTGTGCTGAGAGACCAGAGGCTGGGTTTTATTGTTGTTGAGTGAACGGAGGCCTGTGATCGGCGTTGTCACCAAGTCTTTAGAGCCGGGCTCACCAGATCTGTGTGGGAAAAGAACAGATTGTACAGCAGCGAGCGTGCGCACACACACACACACACACACACTCACACACACACACACACGTTTGTTCAGTGGATACCTGCAGAAAGGAAAACCCTCACACTTCCTTCAACATCCAATTCACACCTAGCACAAAGGAGAAAAGCTTTCAACTTCTTACATCCGCCAACAGATTGTGTTTCGGTTCAGTTTGTCTGCAGGATTACAGAAAAAAATGTAGGCTTGATATTCTTTAAACTTTGTGGAAGAGTGCAGCGTTGGCTAAGTTAGAACCTGGTTGATTTGGGAGCTTATCTGAATTACAGGGCGGATAAACGCATTAGTTTTACTTTGGATAACATTTGCTGGAAAGGGCATTTGTGCTGCATTCATGGGGTGTAAGAACAATAGGGGAAAGTTTACATGAAAAACAACTCAGAAAATTGTGTGATTTGGGGTGTACATAACATTTGCGAGGATCTATCAATCTAACACAAGGATCCAATAAAATGACGCAAAAGTCAAATGCTGATGCATAACAGTTTTAAGATGTGCCTTTAATTAGTAATTCTCAGTTTCCTCAATTCAATCCAAATGTACCTCCTCAATACAGATGTGTTATTCCACTTGTCAAATCAAATTGTAGTTGTGTTGATACAAACCTAACTGAGTTACGTTGATTGCCTGAATTTCGGCAGAGTCAGAGATATCAGCAAGTATTCTAACATTGTCCAAAAACCCCGACTATAAAATCATATTGTGATGAAACTTTTACGACCCTGCTGCTCTGTCGGATTATATTTTGTTGTGCATGTTATGAATTCTCATTCAGACGCGTCTCTGTGCATCACCATGGAGAAGAGGGGGAATAAGAGGGGATCAAAGGGCTTTGGCACAGACAAACTAACCTTCCTCTCCCTTCTGTCTCCCTCAGACCACCAAGGCGTTCCTCCCCAAGATGCTGGAGCTGAATCACGGCCACATTGTGACGGTTGCCAGCTCCCTGGGTTTATTCAGCACAGCTGGAGTGGAGGTTAGTCACACACACACACACACACACACACACACACACACACACACACACACACACACACACACACACACACACACACACACACACACACACACACACACACACACACACACACACACACACACACACACACACACACACACACACACACACACACACACACACACACACACACACACACACACACACACACACACACACACACACACACACACACACATCCCGGCGTTCCCACCATCCAAAAACCAGAGCTTTTTCTGCAGAGCGAGGTCAGGCCCCCTTTCTCTAAGTTGTCCCCCCACCCGTTAAATTAAGGGACACAGATGAGCATTGGGGAGCCTCTTATAGATTTCAATCTGCAGCAGTGGGGGGGTGTGGGGCCCCTATTGGGCTCTGACAGCTCCCGAGGCAGCGAGACATCTTCATCACGGCTTTGTGAACAACGCTCAGTATTCAGCTCACAGCAGCGCCCGGAGGATAGTGTTTCCCTTCCTATAGTGTCCCCCTCCTGCTTGTCATTGTAATGCATATTAAAATATTAAGTGGAGTCATTCATCTCCATAAACGCAGTAAATTGTGGTTTTTATTTGGAGACTTCAGTGTCATTTTCAGACGGCCTCCAGGGACCGCGTTTGTTTTCATAGCTGCGCGTTTTGCTTTCCTTGTACGAACCATTCCTCATCAATGATTAAATCTGCCTTCAAAGGGACTTAGTCCGTTTTTCTGCAGCTATTATACTTCCTGGAAATGCCTCGGCTGTGTTTTCAGACATTAATTTCAGGGAACTAAAGCCTCGTGTGTCATGCGGGCGCAGTCAAATCTCTTTATCCTCCCCGCGTTTATCGACATGCATCTGTGTTTGCCTTAGAAAAAAAGATTATGTCCACGTCGGCGGACCACATCAAAACCTTCCAGCAGTCTCCTGATGCAGCGGGGAAGAATGCTAATGAAACTGTAGCTCGCTGTATCATTAACAGCACAGAAAAGCCCGGGGCATGTCTGATAATGTTCTGCCTGGCCTAACCTGTTCTCTCTCATCCCTCAGGATTACTGCGCCAGTAAGTTCGGTGCCATCGGGTTCCACGAGTCGCTCAGCCACGAGATAAAAGCCTCAGAGAAGGAGGGCATCAACATGACTCTGGTTTGTCCTTACCTGGTGGACACGGGAATGTTCAAAGGCTGCCGGATAAGGTCAGCCTCCTCACACACGTCTCACTTTAACTCCGCTTGTTTAGAAGCTCTCTGCATCTGGCTTCAGTTTCTCTGATCGTCGCCTCCTCGTAAACACCTTCTTTAGAGTTTAAAGCAGCACAGATTTTTTTTTTAGGAGTCATTTGTACAAGTCTGCTTAAACAAAGACATTCCCAGGAGATACTTTACTAACAGGTGCACCTCCCCCCCCCCCCCTCGTTCTGCTGTAATAGTCCCCACTTTGTTTAATGGTTACAGTCAGCAGGTGGCTTCACTGTGCCTCAACATTTCAGCCTTTTTAACCAGTATCATTACATTTAAGGATAACAACATAAAGCCAAAGCCCTTTGCACTCCAGTTTCTGAATCATTTCAATCAAATCTAACTTTCTTTCCTACAAAAATGCAACTCTTTGTCAGCTTCACAATAAGAAAGTGAAAACATTCGCAAAGGCAAGATGTTAAAACTTGATAAGTGCATCTCCTTCCTTAATCCAGATCTGCCTCAAAATGCATTATGTTATTCTTTGGCTTGTGCTACACACTCTCTTTAAGTTTCATGACAATCCTGCAAGTCGTGTTTCCGTAATCCTGTAAACAAACAAACAACAAATCAAGCCGAAGACGTCCCTTGTGACAGACACAACTAAAAGGACAAGACACCAGAAAAACAGACACACTACATGTTGAGTTTCGTGACTTTTTGAGCCTGTAAATGACAGATGTTTTGCCCACAGGAAGGAGATTGAGCCTTTCCTCCCCCCCCTGAAGCCAGAGTTCTGTGTGAAGCAGTCGATGAGGGCCATCCTCACCGACCAGCCCATGATCTGCACGCCTCGCATCGTCTATATGGTCAACTTCATGAAAAGGTGAGCTTCGGTATTGTATAGAGTTCATGAACATTGAGACAATGAGCAGTGAGAAGGTTTCAATGTACTGTTCTCTTATTGCAAAGGGTTACTTCTCCCTGCAACTGGTGAAATGTTCTCAACTGTCTTCTAAATAAAGCATTGTAATAAAAATAATAAAAGGTAAGCTTCCTCCGACACTGTAATTTATTTAGTATAGCACCTTTGACAGAAATAGAATTCACAAGAAGGAACAAAAGTGAAAATGAAGACCACAGAATACAATAAGGCAGACATTAAGGTTAACATAAAAACAGGAACAGAAAGGAACGCATCACACAAATCTCAGATAGAAACAAAAGCCAATGTAAAAAGAAAGTCTTCAGTTGTTTTTTGAAAAGCTTCTACAGAGACTATAGGGAGATATTTCCATAGTGTTGGAGCACCACTTGGAAAGCAGTCCCTTTCAGAACCCCCCCTTATGTGCACCATTCAATTACATTCAAATGTATTCATATAGCCCAATATCAACAACACATATCTGAGAATATACAGAACATGACAAGATACATGTGAAAATACCACTGAATGGGTACAAAGCACAATGACACAAATACAGTTAGTACAATAATTAAAAAAATGAAGGGTCCATGAGGATGTTTAAAACGAGTCCTAACCATACGCTGTCTGCCGTACAGTCACTAATCTGACCTCTGACCTTTCTCTGCAGCATCCTCCCCTTCGAGGCCATCGTTTGCATGTACCGGTTTTTGGGCGCCGACAAGTGCATGTACCCGTTTCTGGCTCAGAGGAAGGAGGCGATGAACAACAACGAGGCGAAGAACGGGATCTAAGGAGGCGCCGTTTGTCACACGAACAGAGGCACATAAACCTGCATGAGGAAGCAACCACTGAGGATGAAGATGGGGAAAGGAGGAAGAGGAGGAGAGACTGAATTAGACTGGTGCACTTGCATTGAGCAGATGCAAAGGTTTACCATATCGTTCTTCTGGAACAAAGAAAGCTGTGTACGACACAAAGGATTTATTTGACATTGTTTTGTCTTTTTTTTGTAAGTTTAAAGAAACCAACACCTATATACTGTGTCACTAGTTTTTTGAAATCATACAGAAAAAGCTATCCTATAATTAACTATTTACGTAATGTAGTCACCAGCCTTATCTAGTGTCATTGTGGAAATATACAGTATGTTACTGTACAGACAGTAAAACATGTTTTTCACTTTTGTTTTATTTTTGTAGACATGCACTGTAATTCAGATTGTTCTCTACACTGCCAGCGCTCTGTGTGTAGGGCGGGAAACGCAGCATTTCAAAGTCTCCCGAGGCTCTTTCAGGACATTGGTTTTGCAGCTTAACGACGAATTAAAGATAATGACGTCGCCATAACTCCGTGTTGTTAAATCACCGACACGTGTTGAAGTCTACGCGTTCCTGACGGGACATTTAACGGCCAGATTGTGGCTGAAATCTCCATTTTATTCCAGGTGTGTGTGTGAGAAAACATGCGAGGTTGAACTAGCAGTCACTCCTGCGTTTGGGGGAGAAACCGAGAGGAAATGTGTTTATTTTCCAGATCTGTGGTGTTTATATTGTACATTTATCTGTTACCAATATTATTTGTTAAAAAAAAAAAAAAAGGCTGTCCCAGTAACACTAACTGTCCCGTTAAATGTCTAAATGTTGTCGAGGTGACTGTCTCACCATATTTGATGTATGAATATTTTATATACCTTTTGGGACGACGAGAGTTTTTGAATTTCAACGACATTCCAGTAGGTCTCCCCCCCCCCCCCCCGTCACAGCGATGAGCCTAAATTCTCTACCTCTTAATTTTTGCCATTTTTCTTTTTTTTGACATTATGACATAAGCCTCTTTTTTTGTAATTTTTTTCTGAAGACCGCTCCATAGCCGAGCAAAATGTGGTTCCAATGTTCAGTGTCTCTACCTAACTTAAATTAATAAAAGTGATTTAGATTATTACATGGTGTGTCGTTTTTGACAGAAATGCTGTACACTCATTTAAAGGACTGTTTGTCATCGATATATCCAGAGCCTGCCTCTGATTGGCTGAAACACCAAACAGCTCATTGTAGCATTACCCATAATCCCCTCTGTTTCAGCCCTGTTTCCAAAGTGCTGATTCTCTGTGTTACTTTAGATGAAAATAAGGAGCCCCTCCCCACGCCCCTCTGAGAGAGATTTGGTTACAAAGAACTCAATGGTGCTCTAGGAGGAGATTCAGGTGATAAGGGGGGGGGGGGGTTACCTTGGTTGCTGATTGGCTAATGGTTACACAAGACAAAACATCGTTATGACATAAAGTGGCCAAAATCTGATAAGCTCATTTTCAGACAGCAGCAGCAACGAACCAGCAGAAGAAACGTCAAAGAAGCGGCGGCGGCGGCGGCAGCAGCAGCAGAAGAAACGTCAAAGAAGCAGCGCTGGTGCAGCAGCTCTGGTGCAGCAGCTCTGGTGCAGCAGCTCTGGTGCAGCCATAAAAAGCTGGAGAAGCGGCCGGTGAGAGACGAACTGTGTGTTCAGTTAAGAGTCATACAACTTGCCGTTCGTGGCGCACGTTAGAACGTGCGTTCTAGTTCAGTGTCATTTGTTTGTTTGATGTCCTCAAGCTAAAGCAACATGATTGTTGATTTAAAAACGAATGTGATTTGTTTATTGAGAGATGTAGATTGATAAAAACGGTTTGCATACTGCTAAAAATTCAGTCTATATTTGCATTTTTAATGAGACTGCATAAGTTAAAAACACAATTCATAAAAATACACTAAAAGTAAAACAATATTCACAAGTGTTAAAAAGTATATGTAAAGCATGTATTTTTGCATTTATTATTTGATGTGCATTGTATTTACAGTAATAATTTTTCATTTAAGGTTTTTTACCTTACAACCTTACTACATAAGCTGAACTGCAACAACAAAAACGAAAGTAAAGAAGAACTCAAAAGAAACAAAGTTGTGGTCATTGTACGAGTGAAACCCAGTTAAAACCTCCTATGGACTGTACCATCCCTTTCAAGCGGGGAAACTGCAAATATACCCAAGGGCTTGACAGATACATGTTGATGGAGAAGAGACATGAAGAAGAGGGGACACATGTTGATGGAGAAGAGACATGGAGAAGTGGATTTAGCACAATAGGTGACCTTTAAAATCACTGAGTCACATTTTAGTATTTCTGTGATCGACTGAGAGGAAAGAGGATCTTCTGCTGAATCAAACTGGTTTCGGTATCCGCGTCCTCCTCTCATTGTGACTCAGGCAGCCTTTAGATATGGGTGTTGGCTAAACAGGGCATTGTAAGTAGATATCAGTAGAGCATGTGATTCAAAAATAAAAAAGTAAAATAGAACAAGTGACGATCACTGAAGAGGAGAGAGGACACAGTGACGACTGTGTTTTTAAGGGAACGTTGCTACAGTTTCGAAAAGTTCCTGAAAAGAAAAATGGGAAAAATAAATCAATTTTGAAGATTACGTTAAAAACTGCACCCTTAGAACAACTAAGTAATGTACATGTTGTGCTTGCCTTACTTTATAGCAAATACTGTTTAAGACACAGACGTTGTGTTTAATTGAATGGCTAATAAAGTCACTTATTAGAGTGACATGTTGGAAAAATCAATTTTGAAGATTAAGTAAAGAAACTGCACTTAGTGTGAGCACATATCCAAAATAAACTAGGTTATCTTGAAACTGCCCCTTATTTATACACTGTGTCCACATTAAGCTCTCTTTATCATTCTTTAAAGACTAAGTAATGTAAATATTGTGCTTGCCTAACTTAACAGCCAAGACAGTATAAGACACAGACGTTTCTTATTGATTTAATGGCTAATAAAGTCAATAAAAAAGTACCTTATTTGAGTGAAATATGGGCTCAACCAATCCATTTGGAACAAGGTTTGAATTGATTAATGATGGGCTGATTCAACTACAGAGGGGACATGGGCTGCAATGAAGTAAGAAACTAGTCATTCTTTGTGTTTATTTTGTACAGAATTTAAATAAATAAACAATTTATTAGCAAAAACATTTTACAACCTGTGGTCAAAGGGATTTATCAACTTTCCAAATGACCAAAATGCTCCTTTTTAATGCCCACTATCCACATAAAGCTCTTTGCCCTCTGATAATGATTAAAACAAACATCTAACCAAATAGAAACATTGCATCATTGGTACTTCTGTGTTTGAACTCATTTCCTTTGCTGTCTGAGAGAACAACAACAACAACAACATCCCTATCATTCCTCTCCTTGCAGCTGACCTGATTTGAAGTCCTAATTGTTCCCATTCAGACGTCATGAGATGCTTTGGACTCACATGCTTGAGATGTTTGTTCACGTTTCCTGCAGGTCACGGCCTTGGGACTTTTTGGGGGACTTTACGAGCTTTGAGAAGAAACAGACGCAATGCATTATTGAAACATTTCACAGGCTCCTTAAAAGACCGTGCAATCGAAGTGATTTTAAAGTAATATACACAGGCTTTTAGACCGGCATAACTGTTGTGTCACATGGTCATAATATCTTCCTGGTGTCCAGACGGCTCCACGGCCTCTAAATGAACAATAAAAGCACAAAGTAAACACATTGAGAGGTCAGAGCCTGCAGACCTGGGTCAGACGGTGTTTATGAGTCAGTCAGCAGCTGATGCTGTCTGCATGAGTCACTGCAGTGGACTCTGACACTGCAGAAAACACTAACAGACTGAGGCTTGTATTCATGTCGTTTCGTGGCTTTAAAGACAGAATATGTAAAGGCTTCAGTTTCCTTATAAGAAGGAGTGTCTGACAGCAAGATAAAGACGTGAACATATTCTAAATGTAGCGTATTAATGAGCTGATATGGATGTTTTACTCCCAGGCTTCAAACTGCATCTATAACTGCAGGTTATACACTGACTATGGAAAAGTTACTGAGACAAGTACACGCATAAAAATACCAAAAAATGTCTATAAGCCTATTAGAAGCTTTGATTATCTGTCCACCAAAGTGACAATGCTATTAAAATGTCTTCATTTAGATCAGGGGAGTCAAACTCAAGGCCCGGGGGCCAAATCCGGCCCGCGACTTCATTTTCTGTGGCCCCATAAGAGCTTGCAAAGAATATAATATGTTTATTATACGGTTACATGCCGCTTTACAGAAGCACGTTGCCCATAAACTACATGTCCCACAATGCATCTCAATTTTTTTTCCTCAAATTCCACTTTTTTTTTTTTTTTTGGCTTTTCTTTTTAAATCATTTTGTGACATCACTATCTGAGTTTAAGTGCTACATAGTTTGAGTTTCTCCTTTCTTATAAAATACCTGTAGTATTTTGGACCCTGTTGTATTTTGACTTTCTATTTTAATTATCCAGAATATTGTATATTGCCTTGTTTATATTGTATAATAAAAAAAAAAAAAGTTAATTCTCTTTTACACTTTTTATGTGGCCATCAAGAGCGTGCAAAGAATAAAATAAGTTTATTATACGATTACATGCCACTTTACAGAAGCACGTTGCCCATAAACTACATGTCCCACAATGCATCTCTTTTTTGTGACATGCGCACTGAAGAGACTTGCAATTATTTAAATGTATTCATTTAGACACCAGATCTATAACAAAACGCAGTAGGTTTCTTATTTCATTTCCTGATTTCTCTCACTCAACGTATTCACTGATCTAAAGAGTCTGTAATCTGTTGAATCCAAAGAAGAGTAAACTGTCTAACAGCAAGGTAAATACGTGAACATATTCTAAATATAACGTACAATTTGACTTTGTTTTGTAAAAACCAGTGATTAAATCAGTCAAACGCAGTGGCGAGCCGTGACTTTTATACCTAGGCCCTCTGACCCCCACCCCTTCCATCGAGTTATTACGTCACAGCGTATACTTCAGCGGAATATCAAAACAACGGCCCGGGGTGCAAAACGCATCAATGACAGCGACCCTCTACCACACAAAACAACACCTGTAAATAACCCTATTTGTGTTCTTTGAAATTGAAAAGGATATTGCATTGTGTTTGTTACTTTCGTTGCAGTTGTATGTCTTAAGTGTAATTTGGCATGCTTTTATTTTGAAGGCGAGTTAATGCTGTTGACAGGAAGTTGTTGTTGTTATGGAAACAAGAAAAGTTTCACAGCGGGCGGAACTTGTCATAAAGTCCGCGATAATAACACCCACCCATTTAGAGGGAAGATATGATTGGTCAATTGTACTGTCATTTGACATTACACTCTCGTTGAGTTACTATAGCGACCCTCTGTGAATTCATAGCTGGACGTCCAACAGCTCCTCTCTTCACACTCGCAGAGACGAGCTTCTTTCATTTAACCCTTCACATTCCAACAGAAACTGAATAGGCAGATTCGAAGGATTTATTTCTTTGGAAATGTTATTTTAAATACAATTAAATTAAGTTATTTTGATAAAACTAATGAAAAATATAACTAAAAAAATATATAAAAAAATAATAATATTTTTTTAATGTTTTGAAATATTATTTTGTAGAATATCTTAGGCCCTCACAGAGGGCCTAGAGGGCTCTGACGGCTCGCCACTGGTCAAACGGTGCAAAAGTCACAACATGTGTTAATATTGACATTTTCTCGTGTGCACTTTTTGGATGAAACTCACATAAATGAAATCTTCGGTCATCATTGTGTATCTCATGTTGTTTTAACTACTTTCTAAGTGGCTTTAATGAACTATAAGCTGTATTTCTCCCTGGGGTGTCTTTGCTGTAGGTAAACTTCTTTGGTGAGTAATTAGCAAAGATTTCAAAGTGTCTGCACTGCTCTTTGGAGACAGAAACTATTAGTATTTTGGCTTAACTCGAGCAGACCCATCAGCATCTCCCTCTCTCCCCTCCTGTTAATACAGCTGTACTTTAGAGGACTTCAGGGGGTCGATCGCACATCATTCAGACGGAAAAATCAATAACTCTGGCGTGGAAAAGCTGCACAGCTCCATTGATTCTGGTCTATTTTGGGCAGCAAGGTTCACTTCACATATCGTCAGGTCAGAGACATTCATCTGGGGTAAAACTGAACAGGAGGGGAACGAAATGAGGTAGTGCTTTGTCTCAATTGCTTTTTATCGTAACACCAACTTTGTTCAGCTAATGACCTCAAACTGGAAGGAGTTGAACCAGCAATGATACAAAAAAAATGTACAAAATAATCATTATTAAACTATTATTTATATTATCATACCTTTGACCTCCTGGTGTCTCTCAACCGGATAACATGTTATATTTTGCTGCACGTACCTTTTAAAGTTCTTAACAAATAATCTGAGGGGAATTTCTTGTTGTGTGTTTTTAAATTGTGTAATTCTGTAAAGCACTTTGAGCTGCATGTGTTGTATGAAAAGTGCTATATAAATAAAGCTTTGTTGTTATCATTATTAAATAACTAATTAAAGTAAATGAAGTTCAGCAATCTACACTGAAGGTACAGCACAGATCCTGGATCAGAGATCTGATAATGTGTGTGAACAGCCTTGGTGTTTCTCAATGGCTAACAGATGTAGCTGCGGTCCATTAGTCAGAGAGTTAGACGCTCATTCATCTCACTAATGAGCAGAGGTGGAAGTAGTGGAGTACAAATACTTCGTTACTGTACTTAAGTACATGTTTCTGGTATCAGTACTTTACTCCACTACTTTTTACTTTCTACTTCTTACATGTTGAACACAAATACCTGTACTTTCTACTTCTTACATGTTGAACTCAAATACCTGTACTTTCTACTTCTTACATGTTGAACACAAATACCTGTACTTTCTACTTCTTACATGTTGAACTCAAATACCTGTACTTTCTACTTCTTACATGTTGAACCCAAATACCTGTACTTTCTACTTCTTACATGTTGAACACAAATACCTGTACTTTCTACTTCTTACATGTTGAACCCAAATACCTGTACTTTCTACTTCTTACATGTTGAACCCAAATACCTGTACTTTCTACTTCTTACATGTTGAACACAAATACCTGTACTTTCTACTTCTTACATGTTGAACACAAATACCTGTACTTTCTACTTCTTACATGTTGAACACAAATACCTGTACGTTCTAGTTCTTACATGTTGAACCCAAATACCTGTACTTTCTACTTCTTACATGTTGAACCCAAATACCTGTACTTTCTACTTCTCACATGTTGAACACAAATACCTGTACTTTCTACTTCTTACGTGTTGAACCCAAATACCTGTATTTTCTACTTCTCACATGTTGAACACAAATACCTGTACTTTCTACTTCTTACATGTTGAACCCAAATACCTGTACTTTCTACTTCTTACATGTTGAACCCAAATACCTGAACTTTCTACTTCTCACATGTTGAACCCAAATACCTGTACTTTCTACTTCTTACATGTTGAACCCAAATACCTGTACTTTCTACTTCTTACATGTTGAACTCAAATACCTGTACTTTCTACTTCTTACATGTTGAACCCAAATACCTGTACTTTCTACTTCTTACATGTTGAACTCAAATACCTGTACTTTCTACTTCTTACATGTTGAACCCAAATACCTGTACTTTCTACTTCTTACATGTTGAACCCAAATACCTGTACTTTCTACTTCTTACATGTTGAACTCAAATACCTGTACTTTCTACTTCTTACATGTTGAACACAAATACCTGTACTTTCTACTTCTTACATGTTGAACACAAATACCTGTACTTTCTACTTCTTACATGTTGAACCCAAATACCTGTACTTTCTACTTCTTACATGTTGAACCCAAATACCTGTACTTTCTACTTCTCTCATTTTCCAAACAGGCTGGTTCCTTTAGTTTGAATGTGTGTTTGGTGGCATGATCATTATTATTTAGAGTCTTTTACTTGAGTAAAGAAGTTTAGTCAGTACTTCTACTTTTACCAGAGTATTTTCAAACACGAGTATCTGTACTTCTACTTGAGGAAAGGATGTGTGTACAGGTGATGCAACACGAGCATGTGGCAGACAAAGGTGCAAACAATCAGCTGAGTCATAAAGTTAAAGATTAAGTCTCTGTGAGGAAAACACACACTTAGCTCTTCCTCTTTTCCAGTGTAGATTAAGTTTAAGGAAGTCATGATATTACAAGAGTTAATCATTTGTGAAACTCGAGTGAAAGACGACACAGAATGCATCTTTGTCCGCAGAAAGTCAGAGTGTTTGGGCTGCATGGAGGCATATTTAAGGACTACTTTATCCCAACAAGGACCATTTGTATATGAATCACTCAGGCCATGTTCACGTTTGAGGAAGAATCCAAAAAGGAGGCAATTTAGGAGATAAAGTATTCCTCTAAGCTGTGAAACTGTTTCAGAATGAATGAGTAAACTTAAATATTCATAATTACAGTTTAAAATAGTCTGCAGGAAATGCACAATTTACTCAATTTGCTAAAGCTCTATCTTGTGAACAGCAACACAACGTATTTGTTCTTGGAAAGTCTGGAGTTGTTGAAACATATTTAAGGAACACTTCACCCCCCAAAGAAAAGACCATTTCATACCAAGTACTCACCTCTTGTTACCTTAAGTTCTTGGATAAATCCTCAACTTTCTTGCAAGCTTTCACGGTGAAGGAATTACCTACAACTGGAAACATGTGGTTTGTTCTGCTGCCTCGTGTTCTTCACTTCACCTCGACTTTTCTGTGTCTTCCAGGTATAACTGATGTACTGTGGTGACACCATAATTCACCTTGCTTATTGTGTTGCCACACGGACCCTTTAGTGGGGAACACCTGTAGCTTTAGCTGTCATTCCTGCTAGCTCATCAGGCAGAGCAGTTCATGTGTTAACCTCTCTGATATTAATGGATAATAAAGATTGGAACTCCATTCTTAATACACCGCCTCCGACTCTCTTTTCACGGCACTGCAGTACAAACGATCATTTTAAAGCTGTGAAACTGTTCTGTAGTGATTTACTAAACCTAAATAGTCAAATGCATCAATACACGGTTTCAAAACGTCTGCAGGAAATGTAAGGTCTACTCCGAATCGAATGACATTTGCTAAAAAACACTAAGAAATGACAGTATCCCTTTAACAATATGTTTTAGAGGTTTTCTGCAGGAAGCCGGTAGAAAAGACAGAGGGATTAATGTCATTTTGTTTCTAAGTCTTCACAGGATCTGGCGGAGGAAACAATATCGTAAATCCTTTAAGACGTGGGATACTTTCTGAGAGCTCAGGTTTTCACTACACGTCATCGTTGGATAAAGCAAGGAATGAAACCGTGTTTTAAAGAGAGCTGGAATAACAACACACTATAAAAATCTTTAGTGCATGTTCTTTTTTGGAGCACACCTTCCCAATGTGTTTTAATGTGCTAATGAACTTTTATTAGTCATGATGTTCTAATGCAGTAGCACACATTTAACAGTGCAGTAAATGTTAGTCACGTCTGAGATTTCTCTTTTGTTTCTTAAAACTCTCAGTGCTGCAGGCTTTGAGTCAGGTGCAGACACTTTACTGATTCTGGATGAAAACATTGGGATAATTTAACAAAACGATCTGAACTCAAGTTCCCCTTTTCCCAGAGCCTCACCTAATGAACGACCCAAACTTTATTAAAAGCTTAATTGAGTGCTAAAGGTCTTTCGATGTGGTTGAAAGAACCAGAAAAGATATTCTAAATGTTGGTTGGAGTTGCTCTTACCGAGTTTTTATTTTACAGAGTTTTTAAGTTCAGTAACATATTTGTAATTCAATGCAAAAACTACATTTTACGCAATTTGTTTGTCTGTCTGGAGTGCAATGCATTCTGGTACATGTAGGCTCCAACAGTTTATCACAAGTTTTCAAAAGATAGTCGGGGGGCAGGCATCACTTTCACTTAGTTAAATGTTACTTTACTTCAAGCTATGCACTTAGCAAACGGTGCTAATGGCCTGTTTCTTCAGACACAAAGAAACACATTTTCTAAGCCGTTTTTTTGTAGTTGCTTCTTCGTGAATTTAAATTGGGTTTTTATTATGAAAGGTGTGGAAAATAATAATAAAGCTTGTACCGTTTTGTTCACGCTGATTTCCACTCAAGTGCTTCCATCTTATTATTTCATTACCTGCAAAAGTGAAGGAGCAATTGGCTTTACCATTTTCTGTCTTGGCGCCAGTATCTGGATTGCAATGCATCATGGTACATGTAGTCTATCACGGTTTTATCACAAGTTTTCAACAGATGGTGGCCACCAAATGGAATGTTATTTTGGTTTCAGAACATGTGTTGAATTAGCTCTACACCTGCAGGAGGAGAAAGTAAGAAGACACAGACACATCGGTTTTTTCCACATGAACTGAGGTGTTTTTACTGCATTTCAGTAACAGACAGCCTTATTACACGTTGTACTCACAGCGAAGAAGAAGACACGTCCTCAAAGTCAGTGAACAGAGTGGCCTTCAGTCCGCTCAGAAGACACACTCCAGACTAATGCAGGCTTTAAAAGCACCCAGTTGATGCCTCGGCGGGTCAATACAGCACACACAATGGGTGTAGATGTGATCGACAAAACAGTGGGAGGGGGTTTCCGACACAAAATCACTGGATGGAGGGTGTGTTTAGTCTCCTCTCCAGTGATAATATGCAGGGCTTTGGGGGCTGTTAACGGGAATGTAGACCCTTCAGGAAGCAAAGGGTCGTCCAACACTTCTACTGATTACTGCTAACACCAGTTTTGTCCTTTTTGTCCACATGAAAACCTGTTCTGTGTTATTTGTGGGGGTATGATTCTCTTGCAGGTCATACACATCCATATAGATGGATGAACTGTTTTTTTTTTTTATCTTAATGTCAGCGTACAAAGGTAAGCTGGGTGACTATATATGAAGACAACAACTACAACTTTCACAGCACTGGCATTGGTTAATTTTAAATACAGTACTCAAGCATTGTTAGATTAATAAAAAGAATTAAAAAAAACGGAAACATAATACCCCCGGAAAATAAGCTACTGTATGCGAGTTGGTTTCTCCTCTCATATGTTCCTGTGTTTCAATGGCATGACGTACATATTTGTGTTTAACCACACCACAATACAGTAATCCAAAGGGTCTCTGCAGGGTCTCCCTTTGGATTTCATACAGTACCATGCATCTCTCTCATGAGTTTCATCTTTTGAATTTAGAAATCATCGATAAACGTGTTAACATAGCGTTGTCTTCACATAGACTCAGTAATAATGTGTTTTAGTCGTCGTCTTTTCTCGGTGCACATCCACCCTATTGCATGTTGAAAGGTTTTTGCAGGATACAGTGGCGATCGTGGGGGAAGAGGGGGATTGTGGGTTATGGGGTGTTGAGGGTGGGTTTGGGGGGGTTTCAGCTCCTAGACGACAGCCTGTGAATCCGTGCAGACCTGAGTGGTGGTGCCTGAGTTAGTCTGTTTAATGTCCGTCCTCCCGCACACACACCTCACTGCTCTGAAACACACACACACACAACAATAATAACATCTATAATAAATAAACAAATGACAGCAGGATGTGTTTGAGAAGTGCAGCCATGATGTGGATAATCACTCTGTTATGCTGATGATACTGTTGACTCTTTTAAAAGTTATTTAAAGAGATGGGTTATTTTATTCTATAAATAAATTGTACTTACTTTGTTTTTTTACTTATTATATTATATGTCTATTTATACAATCTTCCATATGTATTAATTGATTAAATAACAGCTCAGGTTAAAGTGTAATTGCTGCCATACTATAGTGACTTAAATGAAGTTATAACATTTGTCTCTCCTAAGAGAACACTGAAGGAAATACTGCCTTCACGTTTTTCCCAGGACACTCCTACGATGAAAATACTCTAGTTTCCAAAAGAAACCGCAGCCTTTCCTCCTTCCTTCCCCATGTGAGAGTGTGTGAGTGTGTGTGTGTGTGTGTCATGGAGAAAGCCCTCTCTCTGATAGCCATCATGCAAAGAACTGACACCGAGGGGAGAGCAGAGCATGTAAATATGAACGCCTACTGGGAGGGGAAATGTCGAGCGGAAATGTTGGACGTGTGTGTGTGTGTGTGTGTGTGTGTGTGTAGGTGGGTGATGATGGGGCAGCCTGCAGCGCTGAGGATTTGCAAAATGCCAGATTGGCACACACACATCTGTCCTCAGTGATTGGCTGATGAACGTGTTTTCCGTTAGAAGTGTACCTCACTGAGGGAAGGTTTTAAGTGTCTAAATGCTAAGGAAAGGAGCTTCAATGCTTCCTTTCCTAGCTCCTTAAGCATAGGGAACACTGGAAAGGTAGGGAGAAAAGGATGTCTCATGATTCCTCGTGGCAGCAGCACGATTTGATTAATTAAAAACATCCTTCTTAATTGGTTTGATTACATTTTGGACAGGAATCCTAACTCTAATTGCACAGCTTTGAGATTCAAGCAGTGTTTTAAATCTAGCTGCTTAAATCCAACATGTCATTTGTTGTGGTTTTTCAGTGTGTGTGTGTGTGTGTGTTTGACACGGTGCTCCTACCGTACCTTGATGGCTCCGTCCACCGGGTCCAACCCCTGCTCCGACAGCTGTTTCAAGGCACTTAGAGCCGCCTGAGAAGAGAGGGAACAACAGATGGTGGAGGGAGGAGAGTGAGTGTCACCCTTCAGCTGCTTTTCAAATAACACTTACTCTGGGAAACCTGATGCCAGCAGGACACTTTCCCTCCGCCCCGTGTTGTCTTTGGCTCCTCGGCGCGGACTGTTTATCTTTCGTTATTGGGTTAACATTTCCACTTTATGTTTCTCTTGCATTTTCCTGCCCTCAGTCTGTGAGTGACATCTGTGAATATCACAGCTAAACAAATAGCAGCAGGTCCATAAATCATAAAGGTAACACAACACGCAGAATCATCTGGGTAACCCGCTGAGTGAGTGAAAATAAACAAGGGAAGTGTTAATGGTGTAATGAGTTGTACTAGGTTTCTCCGACTTCACGTAGAGGAGGATTACTGAAGTACTGACTGACTGACCATCATCTAAAGGCAACGTAGAGCATGTTTGCATGTATACTTACCAAAATATAACATGACATCATATAGTAAAAACCTGTTTTACATATCAAATGTATGTCAGAATATGCCGTCATTGTTATTAGGGAGCTGGTTACGGTATAACAATATCTTATTTGCACATAATGTAGTTAAGTGAATGATACAAATGCCACAAAAATATGTGCAAGCTGCACAACAGAGAGTAAAGTGTGTATGCTTGTTATCAGTGTGTCATGGTCAGCAATGTTAGTTAATGCACATTTCATTCCTATTATACTCGATTTGTGGATAAGATGTGAAGCTTTCTGTGCGGAAATCACACTTTTTAGCCTCAAAGTATCAAGGAAATTTGAATTTGCTCATTTGTGCCACATTTAGTTCCTAATCCCAAAGAGCCATGTCATTTAAAAACTCAAAGACATCCATTAAAAAGCAACGTAAAGTGTATTTGCCTTTATTTAACTAAAAATAATACACGTTATCAGAAAGTAAAACCTGTTCTGCATGTACATTGAAGTCAACATATGATGGCAATGTTATTATAAAGTGAATAACAGCAAACAAATGTCTAAAAGTTATCTTTCCTGCACAATAGTTGTTTGGCAGTTGTTAAAAATGCCCCAAAAACAGTTAAAATGTTGTCCGTTTGCCAAAGAAGCAACAGTTTGTCACATTCAGCAATGTTAGTTGTTTACGTACATTTATTTAGTATTATACTGAATTTGTGGATAAGAAGTGAAGCTTTCTGTGCAGAAATTTAACTTTTAAGCCTCAACTATTCACTCTAGCTTTGTGCCAGCTCTCCTTCAGAATCGCCATGATGTCATTTCCTTCCTGCTATCATAATAACGCCACACACACACACACACACACACACACACACACACACACACACACACACACACACACACACACACACACACACACACACACACACACACACACACACACACACACACACACACACACACACACACACACACACACACACACACACACACACACACACACACACACACACACACACACACACACACACACACACACACACACACACACACACACACACGATGAGCCCGAGGTGTTTCTCTGAGATCTTCCTGACGCTTTGTGATTGTAACGCTGTCGCTGCAGAGTGTTGATCGAGTCGTGCGGTGAGGAGAACCATCGCCACCAGAAACACAATTCAACAATTCATGTCATGAGCAGAAACACTCGAGGGCTCCTTCAAGAGAAGAGGGGCAACACGGAGCTGATCCTCTCCAGGCTGCACACATTGGAGATTAGCTCCAGATGTTCACCCTGTCACTGTTAAACCATCACGAGCTCCCATTTGCATTTAGTGTCTGGTCTGCATCTGGTATGGAGTGATAATCAGGGCCAAAACTAATCATTGTTTCCATTTCAGATTCACTTTTTGCCTTCAAAATGTCACTAAATAGTGAAAAACTGTGCCTTATTTTCTTAATTTGGACAAAATAAATGTTTTTTCCAACTTCCCACACACTCATGAATGACCACTATTGTTATATAAAAATAACGAAATCTGGTATTGTGATAAGGCTGCACACACTGCTCATCCTATGTGTGGAGATTAGCTCCAGATGTTCACCCTGTTAAACCATCACGAGCGACCATTTGCATTTAGTGTCTGGTCTGTGTTTGTGTGATAATAAGGGCCAAAACTAATCATTTCTTCCATTTTACATTCAGCTTTTGACCTTAAAAAAATGTGATTAAATAGTTAAAAGTGTGAGAAACATCGATGAGTGATCATTGTTGTGATATAGTAGGAACTAAATCTGGTATTGAGTGATACTCAGGGCTGCAACTAACACTTTTTCCCATTTTGGAATAATCTTTTTGCCTTAAAAATGTCATAAAATAGTGAAAACTGAGCTTAATTTGGACAAAATAAATGTCTTTTCCTACTTCTCACTCATGAATAATCCCTATTGTAATATAAAAATGACTAAATCTAGTATTGTGTTCAAATCAGGGCGGCAACTAAAACAAATCTCCATTATCGATTGATTATTTGCCATTAAAAATGTAGTCAAAAAGTGGAACATGTCCACATTCTTACCTTAATAAACATCAGTTTAATATATATTGTTTAAATAATATAACAATGAATAAAAGGATTTCCTACTTGGTATTTTGAATTGGTTTTCTGTGTGAAGTAAGTCACATTTGATATCTTATACACTAATAATTGATTGATTTAAACGTCTATCAACAGTCATTTAGATATTTGATCAAATACTGCAGAATGAAACCCTCAGACAGAGACGTCTCCGTGTGAATAACGGTGTGTGTTCAGATTAATGTGCAGGAAAAACATCCATCAGGCTTTAATCCTGAGAAAATATGAATCCCTCCGCATGGCGTCTCGATGTGTCTCCGAGGAATGCACCATCACCTGCGTGCCAACGTCCAAAAATCATTTTCAAAGTGTTTAACTTCAGATTATGAGTAACATAAACCAGGAGTCATAATTTACGAGCGACAGGTGCAAGGGTCAAAGTCTGGTTTGTATCCATCAAATGTAGAAAAACAAAGCGCACAGGTAGTGAGAAATGTGCAACAATATGGAGCGACTGGTTTGAAAAACGAGGATAATGTCGGGTTAATACCTAAAAAGCTTTTCTCCAGAGACTCAGAAATCACCCCTTAAGCCCCGAGCAGACAATTTATGATGCAATGAGCTTTTTCTTCCTGTGAAGATCTGACAGTTCGGAGATTTAGAGCCCGGATATACTCACGGAGCTTTAAGGCGACATCCCTTTACAACATGACGTCTGAAGGAATGCTTTCACTGTTAATAACCATAAGTCATATCAGGGGACTCTCGTTTTTATACGTCTGCATCTGACCACACGGCGGAAAAAAGTAATTAAGATACGAACGGAAACCTCAGATCAATCTCCATTTCCACCCATGACCAATACATTGTAATCACAACGACCTCCCGCGTGATTACCTTTTGTTTGTTGTACTTATTCGGTTTGGGATCTTTTCTCTCCCTGAGTAAATAGCTCCAGCCCATCTGTTGGAGGGGTGTTGGGGTATTGGCTGGAGATAAACAGCCATAAATCTCCACGGTGATATACGACAGGCAGCTCGCTGAAGAGCTCAAGACAAATACTGAGGCTATCTGTGGGAATGGCAGCCAGTGAAATCATTATTTTTCTAATGAGATAAGTCGGGTATCGTTAGAGGCTGCCGCTACACCGTCAACACCAGAGGAGTGTGTTTAGTCTGAGGGCCGAGACACGCAAGGTGGAGGTGTTCAATCTCTGTCAGCGACAAAGAGAGGAAGAGCAGGAGGCAATGTGTAGAGAGGACGCTGAGCCATGGGAGAGCACAGGGTTATGAAATCAATGCTTAGATCTTATAAACATGGACACCTAAGGGCCACAAATAATCATTTCTTCCATTTTAGATTAATCTTTTGGCCTTAAATATGTTTTAAAATAGTGAAAACTGTGAGGAAGACTCATGAGTGACCATTGTTGTGATATAGTAAGAACTAAATCTGGTATTGAGTGATTATCAATATTCTTTTTAAAATGTTCGATACATTTTTTAGCCTTCAAATTGTCATAAAATTGTGCTTGATTTTCTGAATTTGGAGAAAAATCGTTTAAATATTGCTGTCATAAACACACTTTCAAAAAGTCTTTATTGCAACCTAGTCAGTTATGAAATCAATGCTAAGATCTTATAAAAAAGGACACCAAGAGCTCTACCTAATCTCAGGGTTGGGTTTAAGCTAAAAATGTGATTTCTTTCCGCATCTCAAAGCTTTCTGAACACTCGTAATCCAATTAGAAATGTAGCCGTGAGCACCGCTAATCGTTTAAATATTGCTGTAGTAAAACACACTTTCCAACAGTCTTTACTGCAAGGTAGTCATTGCACAACAAGCACTTCAGATCAAGCTTGAAGGTAGCTTAATTAGCACAAAAGAAACAGTGCCTCATTCACTTCAATGAGACAAATGCATTGGCACAGCAGGGGGCTCCACAGGGGGGCTCCAAGAACAAAATGCAAGCTTGTTTTAGCACATGAATCCAACATTTTGCCCCAAAACAAATCATCAGGAAATGCAATTACGAAACGCCGTGTTTTCTAGCAATCCGAGCAGTATCATCTTCTGATTGCCCTCATCACTCCCTCTTCACCTTCATCCTTTCCTCGCCTCATCTTCAGATAACAACCCGGCGCTCTCCATCAATCCAGGGGCAAACTGAAGCCCCACGGACTCTCGACAGATCCATCCATCTATCTATCTTGAGTTCAAAGACCTTGGACGGACGGACGCTCTGAGTTTCTGACGCGGAGTGACAAGAGCGGATCATTTCTCTGCGCCTGCTGCGGTCTTAATGGCTTCGGCAACAGAAGGTTCACTTCCATCAGCGTCTTGACCAAACAAAGAGTCCCCCAGGAGTCCTGATGGATCGCTGGATCGCATGGACCAAGGGAAGCAAAGGTTTTGGGAATGGTGACAGTAGAGGAAAAATGAAATGTTTGGTGGGAAAGGAAGCAGAAGTAGAAGCTTCAATCCCTTCTCCATCACTTCAAAGACACCAGGGAGGTCCTACATGATGTGGAGACCACCAGCTCATCATCCACCCTCTTTTTTAGATTAGCTTTTGATTAGCAACCCCCCACTTCAAATGTTCTTATAGTCTTTATATTGTTTTATTTATTTTATAGGTCTTAATCTTTTGATTTTGTATTTCTGTTGTACCGATATGTTCTCGTAGTTTTATAGGTTTTTATATTTAAGCAATAGCTCACGACAGGCCGTGGTATACGCTCATTATATCACAGCTAAGGGGGTTGTGGGTCGACAACCCCCTTAGCTGCATGCATGCATGTAGTTTGCTTTTCAGCCCAACTGTATACAGTTAAATCGACCGGACTTCTTTCTGCAGATGTGAGCGTCCTTAACAACGGTCAATAAGTCCTCGCTGCACATTATCCCTTACATGCTTCCATCTTGAGCTTTGTTAGTTAGGTAGTTTCGTAACGGACGTAATGTAACAGCTGTAACGGTTGTAGCTTTTTCTCAGATGCGGAGGGATACTGACTTGTTGTGAAAAGTAACTACAATTCTACCCGTGGTATACGCTCATTATATCACGGCTAAGAACCAATCAGATTGCTTGATTTGACTTGTCCGTTTTATCTGTCAGAGAGAAACCATTATTTATTTGTATTATCATACCTTTGACCTCCTGGTGTCTCTCAACCTGATCACATGTTATATTTTGCTGCATGGACCTTTTAAAGTTCTTAACAAATAATCTGAGGGGAGTTTCTTGTTGTTTATTTTTAACTTGTGTCATTCTGTAAAGCGCTTGAGCTGCACATGTTGAATGAAAAGTGCTATATAAATAAAGCTTTATTGTTATTGTTATCATACCTCCACTTCTCCATTTTTTACATCACTGAATAGTCTTAATAGTCTTTTCATATGGCCTTACAAATTTAATAAAAAAGTTTAAATGTGCTTAATTTTGACAATTTTCCTCCTTCATACCATTTAAACATCAAATAAATATATATATATAATTTAATAAAAAGCGTATGTCGCTTGCTTGAAGAAAGAGAGAAGCCTAGTTTGTTCTCTGTTCTCCGGGCTTTAACACACGAAAGCACGGACAGATCAGGGAGTACAGTGTGGTGTTTCCATCTTTAAAAAGCAGAGCCAGACTCTCCTTTCTCCAGCTTGAGAGTCCAGAATAACTCCTTTCTCCAGCTTGAGAGTCCAGAAGAACTCCTTTCTCCAGCTTTAGAGTCCAGAAGAACTCCTTTCTCCAGCTTGAGAGTCCAGAAGAACTCGTTTCTCCTTTCTCCAGCTTGAGAGTCCAGAAGAACTCCTTTCTCCAGCTTGAGAGTCCAGAATAACTCTTTTCTCCAGCTTGAGAGTCCAGAAGAACTCTTTTCTCCAGCTTGAGAGTCCAGAAGAACTCCTTTCTCCAGCTTGAGAGTCCAGAAGAACTCTTTTCTCCAGCTTGAGAGTCCAGAAGAACTCCTTTCTCCAGCTTGAGAGTCCAGAAGAACTCCTTTCTCCAGCTTGAGAGTCCAGAAGAACTCCTTTCTCCAGCTTGAGAGTCCAGAAGAACTCCTTTCTCCTTTCTCCAGCTTGAGAGTCCAGAAGAACTCCTTTCTCCAGCTTGAGAGTCCAGAAGAACTCCTTTCTCCTTTCTCCAGCTTGAGAGTCCAGAAGAACTCCTTTCTCCTTTCTCCAGCTTGAGAGTCCAGAAGAACTCCTTTCTCCAGCTTAGTCCAGAAGAACTCATTTCTCCAGCTTGAGAGTCCAGAAGAACTCCTTTCTCCAGCTTGAGAGTCCAAAATAACTCTTTTCTCCAGCTTGAGAGTCCAGAAGAACTCTTTTCTCCAGCTTGAGAGTCCAAAAGAACTCATTTCTCCAGCTTGAGAGTCCAGAAGAACTCCTTTCTCCAGCTTGAGAGTCCAGAAGAACTCCTTTCTCCAGCTTTAGAGTCCAGAAGAACTCCTTTCTCCAGCTTGAGAGTCCAGAAGAACTCCTTTCTCCAGCTTTAGAGTCCAGAAGAACTCCTTTCTAATCTTAAATCCAGGCCAAGAGCATCAGCAGGAGATTCCACATCTTCCCTTTGATGCTGATGCATGTGTTTGGACGTCTGCATTATCTACGAGAGGGTGGTTTCTTCTCCATTTGACAACTTTATCTTGTTGGCTTTGGCAGGAAACTATGTCTCGAGAACTCGAGAGGTGCAGGTGCACTCACTTAGAGGCAAAGAAATAAAGTTGTCGAGATAAAGATTTAAAAGCACATGTTCCTGCGTTTGGAGCATGGATTTAAAAAGCTGCAGACAAATCAACTTGCTGAGTGTCAGGCTGTGAAGAAAGTTGATTTGGACGTCGACTTTATCTACGATAGCGTGGTTTCTTCTCCATTTGACAACTTTATCTGGTTGGCTTTGGCAGGAAACAATTTCTCAAGAACTCTGCAGGTGCACTCATTTAGAGGCAAAGAAATAAAGCAAAAAAGTTGGCGAGATAAAGTTATAAAAGCGAATGTTCCTGCGATTTGTGCATGGACTTGCTGAATGTCAGGCTGTGCAAGAAGTGGATTTCTAAAGGCCCGGACACACCAAGCCGATTTTGGCCGACGATGAGCGTCGACACGCCCTACTCAGATCGGTGTGTCCCGCACCGTCGTGTCTTTTCAGCCGTGCCGACACCCACCGATTCGACATGTCGAATCGGTGGGCAGTCGGCCAAAGGCTGTCGGCAAAAGAAATCACTCTGATTGGCTGTTCAGCTTAGCGAATCAGTGCATGAGAAACGAAACGGAAGTGAGGGACCCAAACAAACTATTAAGAAGACAAATGTGAGATTTCATTTAACTCCAGCTCTCGACTCAGGTTCGGGAAAGCCCCGTGAGCTTCTCGCTGTAGAGTGAAAATGGAACGAACACGCCATTTGTTGTTTGCTTATATCACGCAGTCTGTTCTTCTTCTCTCGGTTATCACGCAGTCTGTCTTCCGGTTGCCTCTTTTGAATGACGAATACACACTACCGCCACCTGCTGGTAGGGAGAGTTATTGCCACTCACGCATGCGCAGTTCGTAGGTGCTTCTTGGCCGTCGGCTGGAGTCTTTGCGGTGTGTTCCAGTGCGACACATGGCCAAGACGCAGAGACGCGAGGCGACACAACAGTCGGGTCCGTCTGTGTCAGTTCTTTGGTGTCAGCTTGGTGTGTCCGGGCCTTAACCCTGAAAACGTCCCCACTTCATCTCTGATTAACATAACACCTATCATTGTTTAACCAACACTTCCACAACAGTTTCTTCTCAGAACTCGAGACAAAGACGCTGGGTTTGGATTGGCCGTGTGGCGGAAGTTCTTGATATTAACTATAGTCAAAGAGATGTCTTTCTGGTTCTTTAATCTTTTGCAACAGAGGCAAACAACATGAAGAGCAATGTCTCCACAGCCGAGTGCAACTACTCAAACTGAAGAGAGCTTTTATACAGTTACAGGGTATATGCAGGAATCCTGAAGTCAAATGTAAGACCTTTTAAGACCCTTTCCATACATTTTAACACCTCATCGCCACCAGTTTTAACCGGTTACCTTGGCGACACACTTTACCTCACATTGACTATATACAGTATTGATTGTCCTTCCTCCTTATCTTCCAACCATTTGGACGCAGACTTGCATTTCCCCATAACGATGTTGTTTAACAACCGGCGTAAACGGAGCTTCGCGCGCTATCAAGCAGTGAGCGTGCGATGTCCTGTTCAGATGACGTCAAATCCAACGGGATGCCATCAATAAACTACACAGAATCACACTACACACCTACGCAATGATTACATTCAGGCAGACTGTAGAATACAACCTCTTTGGACCATTTATATACTTATTGAAAACAAGCTACAAAATGTAACACCTTGGAAAATGCCCTTTAATATTTTTTAATAGCCTTCATTTTCGCTAAATAGATTTATCAACTTTGAATACTTTTTAAGACCCCGTGGACACCCTGAGTTACGATGAATACATGCTTATCATGAGATAACTGACCCATGACCCTATCAGAGTACAATAGACCCCTTACTCTATCAATCAGAACTTCTCCCTTTTGTACCCTCCTGGATTGAACAATTCCCATTCATCCTCTTCTCATCCTGCACCGGCTGTCCGGTCTTAATCACGCTCCAAAGAGTCTGATTAACGTCTGTTTGGGAGGAGGATGCAGGACGGCTGCTGGAGAGGATGATCTAAGGGACTTCCAGCAGACTAAACAATGAGCAGAGTGGATTTCAAACGGGGAGTTTTACAGTCCTGGGAAGTGGGGGGAAAAATGAGCGCCCTGTTGTCGGAGATATATTGTTCTGCAGAGGTTCTGTTTTCAAAAGGCCAGAAACATGAGACGGTAGGGAGGAGAAAGCCCTGCCATCTTTTGTCCGGTTAACCCTGTCACTATCACGTCTAAGTCTTCTACACGTTATCTATTGCAGGTCTTCTCTCCTCCTTTTATCCTTCTGTCGTCTCCTCTCGAGCTCCTTCTCTTCCCCTTGGCTTTCATTTCCTCTAAATTCTTTTTATTTCCCTCCTGTCCACATCAAAACTCTGGCAGTGGATCACTTGAATACTCCCGTGAACACCTGTGTGTGCACAGAGCTGGCACTGTATTTGTTAATGCCGTGTGATATGTACATGGATTCTTGAGTAACTACAGAGCAAAATGTATTGAGATCCTCTCACTAAATCTCTTCCTCACTCTCTCTCCAGATTTCACATCCTCTTCCACATCAGAGGCGTTGATAAAAGAGTCAGTGTCTCCTGACATGTCGTTAATTCTTTTGAAGTCGGGCTTCATACGCAGCAACTGTGAGTGTTGTACGGCTAAATAAACGTTTCTAGGAGCGACGATCCAGCAGCTTACGGGAAGATTCAAGGCTTTTTAAATCCCACTTTAAATTCAATGTAAGGCTTTTTTTTAACGCAGTATCGACATCTGATAAATGCAAGATGTGTTGGTGATAAATTAAAAGTGTTACCAGCTTTTTGGAGATTTTATTTGACCATGCAGTATTTATGAACAGCTTTGCATTTTTTAAACTTCTGTAAAACAGTCATTTTAATGCAATTACCTGCTTTGTTATTTAACTCTCTATCAAATTAACAATATACGTATACAGTATGAGTTATTGTCCCCTGTATCCCCATAAGGGTGGGTAATGCAAGAGGTATCTGGTAATATAAAACACATACAAAATACATTTTAAGAACCCCTAGTTTACAATTTGGAAAAAGTAACTAATTGCAATTATTTTGACATTGCAATTTACATTATTCTCATAATCATTGAAACATATATTAAACTGAACATAATGGGATACTATAAGATGTTTAGTTAGGTTTGTATAACACAATTTGTCAGCTAAGATATTCCTGAAGCTGCACAGAACTTCATTCAAATGTTATTCTAAAAGTATGTTGCGATTTTAATATTCAATTTGATTATTTGTGCAGCAATAACTCGATGTATTATCTTTCAAAGAATTGCAAAGTTCATCTATTTAATTTCTCCATGCTGCTTCACTATGATGATCTGAATTCCTGCAGACGATAGTGTGTGTGTGTGTGTGTGTGTGTGTGTGTGTGAGATGAGGGGCTCCCCGGGGGGGCCTTCGCTGACATGGGAAGCCATAAATAAGAGCGCCATGTCATGCGTCATTTGGGGGTCTGCTTTATCCCCCCTCCCCATCATTGAGCCGCTGAGCATGGCACCTCCTAGGGCGTAAATCCAAAACATCTGGGCAGAGGGCGAGGGCAGAAGAAACCTCCAGAATACCAGACGGACTGTCAGAAAACACTCGGGAGGAAAAGCAGATCCCGCCCGAAGGCCTCTAAGATAACACGGAGCTGCAATCACACTCAGACAGAAACACGGAGTTATTTTAGACACATAACGTCACCATCATGCAACCAAAGGAGAGCAAGATGTAGGATCATCTGTGTATAAGCAATACAGAATGGGTTACACTTAAATGAAGACGTGAGGACTGGAATAAGAACATTTTAGGTGTCAAAGACTTTAACTTCACTGGTTAGTAGGGAATGAATGCCTATTTATTCGTATTTTTTCATTTTATTGCAAACTTTTCCTTTAAATGTATACGTTTATATAATTATTTATTCAATTTTAATTTGATTTCGGTTTAAAATAGAGCAACTGAAAAACATAAATATTCTGATAACACAACATAAGAGTTGAAAACATGCATTATGAATTACTTTGAAATAACTTATGAACAGTTTTTAATATGTGTATTAACATTTATTATATTTATACAACTGGAAGATATTTGAACCAAGGATAAGGATATTATGAATAAATAAAGAAAGGGGTTTAAATGTATTTTTAAAGATAGGTCAAGCAAAGTTGAAACTAGTGCAATGACACATGCATCGAGTAAGAGGAGAAAGCATGACACTTCCACTTCAAACTTTCAATTTTGACATTTAAAAAGAACCTGCCCCCCTCCCCCCCTCACAGGAAGTTACACAGGCTGTTTGTCCATCTTCTAACTTATTCCAGAGTGTCTGATGAATCGCACACACACACACACACACACACACACACACACACACACACACACACACACACACACACACACACACACACACACACACACACACACACACACACACACACACACACACACACACACACACACACACACACACACACACACACACACACACACACACACACACACACACACACACACACACACACACACACACACACACACACACACACACACACACACACACACACACACACACACACACACACACACACACACACACACACACACACACCCCTTCTTCACAACTCAATTAATCATTGTCATTCATAATTTCTGTTGGGTGTGTAAATGACCAAATAATTTGCTTCATCTCCATGATGCTGCGTTTCCATTGGTTACTCAGCCCAATGTTGGTGTTATGCTATAAAAAGTACTTGATAGTAATTGGTACGTTTTTTGGAAGCATTCTGCAGAAGTTTAAGACTTTCAAAATACTTTTTTTTTTAACACAATGTACCCATTTGTACTTTGTGTTGATACTGGCCGAAGTGTGAAGGAAAATCTGTGTCCTATGAATAAAAATAAGTCCATGGATTTATAGACTTTCGTAAACTACACATTCAAAATATAACAGCAATCTTAATCTAGACAAATAGAAGGATGCAATATCATACCCATTTTGTATGTCTATAAGAACGAATAAAACAAAAGGTAAATCCCGGCTCTACTCGACTCTATTTTGGTTTTATATTATCAAAAGTTGTTGATCGTAACTGGTACTTTTTCAAGTAGAACACTTCTTTAGGACCACAATGTACAATTTAATACCCTTTTTAATGTTGTGGTCACACTGGCAGACGTACAAAGGAAAAATGAACAGCCTAAGAATGAATACAAGTCATAAATGTAATCTCTAACTCCTATGAAGCTTGAAGGATAGCACGACAGTTATCAGACAGATATGTGCAAACTTCATTTCCTATCTTGGTTGGAAAACCATTACGTTGTGAATCCATCTGTAGTGACTAACAAGGTAGTCAAAAAGGTACCAAAAGTGAGAGGAAATGATGCATATGTCAATCAAAATAAGGAGGATGTTTCACAAATATGTGGAAATGGATGATATCGTCAAATGTCGTCGAGCAGAATCACCCATGTGACTCTGCGCTTTGTTTCCATGAGGTTTCCCCCCCGTGACTCAAATCCCCACCTCTCTATAATCCCCAACAATTGGACTAAAGTTTCTCCAGAGAACTTAGGGAAGAGGAGCCGGCCTTCAGGCACTCGCTCTCTTATCTGCGGCGAGATACTCATCGCTCCCGAGAGGCGGGTCTCTTCTCTGCCTCCTGATCTCACTCTGCTTTCCACTTTTCTCTCGGTGTCAGAGATCGACCACATGATCCTTTTAACTGCTCTCTTCCTGCCAATCCTCATTGTGCTGGATCCAAAGAGGAGACTGGTGCTCTGGCTGCTTCCCAAACTAAAGGAAATACTGTGTGTGTGTGTGTGTGTGAGGATCCAATCTTAATCACTTTCCTTCTTTTGCATAGATAACACACTCGTATCAATCCCTAATGAGGACATCAGCGCGATGTCAAAAAGCTTTTTTGGCTGTTATCCGCACTTCCGTTTAAAATTGAAATCCAATTATTTCTGCGTCGCTGAGTAAGAGACAGGACTGAAATATCATCCGTTTTAAAAATGGTCCGGACTGATGAAGCCCCGATGAGTCATCAGAGAAGTCCAACTTTAGTTTTAGTCATATTACCTTTTATATATGTGTGTAGTCATCTGTTTTGTTTAAGAATTAGTAGATTAAATATCATAAACTCTGTCTCAATACTTTCTCAAGAATAGCCAAAGTTCATTATACACGACTAGGAAACATCTATTAATCTGTTGCCAACACATGGTACTAAGGTTTAAATGTGCAGTACAGGCACCAACTGTGATAAACATGACTTTTGATATATCTTGAAATGAGAGCTCAGAAAAAAAGAAGAATATAGCCTTGCTTTTGCACAGAAGTCAGACATAAATGCATCAACATGGTGCACTTTGAGAGCAACATTAAGATGTACATCTATGAGCAACTGGAGATTTATGACCTTTTCTCAACTAATAATGATGGATCTGTTTAGCTTTAGAGAAACACTTTGATTTCTGATTTCATTCTCCGCTGGTTCCATCTTTGTTTCGACGAACTTCCTTCCAATGCAGCAAACTTAACCATCCATCTAAAAGTCCTCGAAACAATCTCCTCCCCCTAATTCTTACACCGAAAATGGTACTGGGGTTCAGACACCGCACGGTTATCCGATAAGCAGTTGGTTTGAAGTGCACTGACCCCTTTAGCCCAACAACAAGAGGGCGGTCAGATCCACAGAGGACTCTTTACAGGTGGGGAGACGCAGAGAGGAAGACCTCTACATGAAAGGGTTAAGACACAGGGTTATGAGAGAGAGGGGCTAAGTGTCTGACTGTGACAGCCGCCAGCTGCATGCAATAATCCCCCTCACACACACACGCAGTCAGCGGTGTGTGTGTGAGAGAGACTTCCGGTAACAGGAGAGCAGTCAGACAGCGTTTTACACCTCCTTCCTCCCTGAACTCCTCTCCGTTTAATCACCTCGTCCACGACACGCCTGTAAAACCTCCTGCGCTGTTTATAATTTCCCACAAGGCCCGTGACTGTTTTCTCATTACCCAGCATGCTCGCTGGCCTATAAGATGTGCACGGACATGTGTCTTGTACCTTAAGATCTGCAGGAGTGTGTGACGGCAGAGGAGGGAAGTAGTGGAGTACAAATACTTCGTTACTGCACTTAAGTACATTTTTCTGGTATCAGTACTTTGACTTCTGACGACTTTTTACTTTCTACTTCTTACATGTTGAACTCAAATACCTGTACTTTCTACTTCTTACATGTTGAACACAAATACCTGTACTTTCTACTTCTTACATGTTGAACACAAATACCTGTACTTTCTACTTCTTACATGTTGAACCCAAATACCTGTACTTTCTACTTCTTACATGTTGAACACCAAATACCTGTACTTTTCTACTTCTTACATGTTGAACACAAAATACCGGTACTTTCTACTTCTTACATGTTGAACACAAATACCTGTACTTTCTACTTCTTACATGTTGAACTCAAATACCTGTACTTTCTACTTCTCACATGTTGAACCCAAATACCTGTACTTTCTACTTCTTACATGTTGAACACAAATACCTGTACTTTCTACTTCTTACATGTTGAACCCAAATACCTGTACTTTCTACTTCTTACATGTTGAACCCAAATACCTGTACTTTCTACTTCTCACATGTTGAACCCAAATACCTGTACTTTCTACTTCTTACATGTTGAACCCAAATACCTGTACTTTCTACTTCTCACATGTTGAACCCAAATACCTGTACTTTCTACTTCTTACATGTTGAACCCAAATACCTGTACTTTCTACTTCTCACATGTTGAACCCAAATACCTGTACTTTCTACTTCTTACATGTTGAACACAAATACCTGTACTTTCTACTTCTCTCATTTTCCAAACAGCTGGTTCCTTTAGTCTGAATGTGTGTTTGGTGGCGTGATCATTATTCTTTCGAGTCATTGCGTGCCTATTGATTTGAACACGATCCGTGTATCCATCATTTCCTGGTCTTCTCTAAAGAAGAGGGACCAATGGAAACGTTGTCATGTTGCCGTTGTTCAGCATGGAAACATTCATTAGCTAACAATGACATTATTGTTCTATTAATATAAAGGGAGGTCAGGTACTCTTTAAAGCAGCTGCTAGTTATGGGTACTTTTTACAAGTACATTTCAAAGTTCTTTACTTTCATCTGAGTAAAGAAGTTTAGTCAGTACTTCTACTTTTATCAGAGTATTTTTAAACACGAGTATGTGTACTTCTACTTAAGTAAAGGATGTGAGTACTGAGCCCCTCACTCACTGTTATGAAAACCCTCCTTTATTCCTATGGCAACTGAGAGTGTGTACGAGAAAGACAGATTACGTGTACGACATGTTTACTGAAAACAATACATTCCAGCATATGAAGGGAGGACCTGATAAAGAGAGGACCTGATGAAGAGAGGACCTGATGAAGGGAGGACCTGATAAAGAGAGGACCTGATGAAGAGAGGACCTGATGAAGAGAGGACCTGATGAAGGGAGGACCTGATGAAGAGAGGACCTGATGAAGAGAGGACCTGATGAAGGGAGGCCCTGATGAAGAGAGGACCTGATGAAGAGAGGCCCTGATGAAGAGAGGACCTGATGAAGAGAGGCCCTGATGAAGGGAGGACCTGATGAAGGGAGGACCTGATGAAGAGAGGCCCTGATGAAGAGAGGACCTGATGAAGAGAGGACCTGATGAAGAGAGGCCCTGATGAAGAGAGGACCTGATGAAGAGAGGCCCTGATGAAGGGAGGACCTGATGAAGGGAGGACCTGATGAAGGGAGGACCTGATGAAGAGAGGCCCTGATGAAGAGAGGACCTGATGAAGAGAGGACCTGATGAAGAGAGGACCTGATGAAGAGAGGACCTGATGAAGAGAGGACCTGATGAAGAGAGGACCTGATGAAGGGAGGACCTGATGAAGAGAGGACCTGATGAAGAGAGGACCTGATGAAGAGAGGACCTGATGAAGGGAGGACCTGATGAAGGGAGGACCTGATGAAGGGAGGACCTGATGAAGAGAGGACCTGATGAAGGGAGGCCACACTAACTAACCAGCCAAAGATGGGACGAAACGCTGAAAACACGTCTTTTTTAAAGTTAACAATACAGAGTGACTTTAAAGCCGCGAGGCCTGACGCTAAGTGTTCATAAACAACAGGAAAGCTTTCTGGAGAGGAACAAAGCCGTGTTATGGATTCAGTCTGCAGACAAAATATGGAGCTGACGGAGGCGTGGTGGACCTCACGTATACATCAAATAAAAGCAGGATGATGTGATCTATGAGTTAGGATAGAAAAGGAAGTGTATAAGGTAATGTAGGACACAGTTTGAGCAAGATAAGAAGTCACATTTCTTGGTTTTAAAACACCGCATCAACAGTTTGTAACACTGAGTATTTCCTAAACACTGTTGTAGAAGAATATTCATTACTGGTCTCGTGATGTCTTCAAAACCTGATTTAAAATACTGCCTAAAAGCCCATTTGTACACTAGAACCAATAAAGGGAGAAGAGTCCTAAAGAAAAAGACACGACTAACACTGTCATGGAGTGCAGCCGTATATATGCATTACAATTAAATCATATTTTGTACATTATGTTTGGGAATAATTGCGTAGTTTTCCCCCAGAACATCGGATGAAGCCGGGGTCCAAATCCTTGTTGTGGACATCTTAGATACTCTCTGTAAAACTCTATAAATCAGAAAACACTGAAGCTATCTCCGCAGAGCGATCAGTGCTCCTGCAGCAGCACGGCAGCTATAACCCGTAATTACTCAGTGATGCAGTGATTTTATCCACACGAGGCGAGAGACCACTTAATCGTCTGTGGGCGAGTGTTTACGAGCCGCCTCACACACTTTTACAGCACGGCAAACACACAGTAAACACCGGGGCGGCTTTAACACGTGATTAAGACGCAGCTAATGAGATAGCGGACAGTTAAACTGTGAGGAGAATCGTAAAGAGAGGGTTCAGTACGAGCAGCAGGCCGCTGACAAACGAGCTAAAGTCTCTCGTTTCGGCGGGGGAATGTAAATAGCAGACTTTGCATGGTAAAAGCCCCCCATGTGCACCATCCATCCACTCTCCTGCAGTGGTTGGTCCCATGAAACAGGGGTCAGGGTACTAATGGAGGACCCCGTGGCCTCTGGAAACAAACCCCCCTGCTATCTGCTCTCTTATAAATCAAGAAGGCTTCATTGAGAGTGGCAGCGTCCTCTGATGTCTCGGCCATGTCTCATTTCAAAGTCCTCCTGAAGGCTCACACGGTTCCTCACTGTGCGTGTGTGTGTGTGTGTGTGTGTGTGTGAGTGTGTGTGAGAGGGGGAGTTAAAGAGAGACAGTGAGAGAAAGAAAGAGTTTGGGTTAAAGAGAGGGAATTAGGAATAAAGAGCCAGAGGAAAGTGAGGCCTCTAAAACAAATGTTTGTTCAGTTACTGCCTGAGGTGGGAAGTACAAATACTTTGTTACTGTAGTTAAGTACATTTCTCTGGTATCAGTACTTTACTCCACTACTTATTTTTCTGACAACTTTTTACTTTGGCTTCTTACATTTTGAACACAAATACCTGTACTTTCTACTTCTTACATGTTGAACCCAAATACCTGTACTTTCTACTTCTTACATGTTGAACCCAAATACCTGTACTTTCTACTTCTTACATGTTGAACTCAAATACCTGTACTTTCTACTTCTTACATGTTGAACCCACATACCTGTACTTTCTACTTCTTACATGTTGAACCCAAATACCTGTACTTTCTACTTCTTACATGTTGAACTCAAATACCTGTACTTTCTACTTCTTACATGTTGAACCCAAATACCTGTACTTTCTACTTCTTACATGTTGAACTCAAATACCTGTACTTTATACTTCTTACATGTTGAACCCAAATACCTGTACTTTCTACTTCTTACATGTTGAACCCAAATACCTGTACTTTCTACTTCTTACATGTTGAACTCAAATACCTGTACTTTCTACTTCTTACATGTTGAACTCAAATACCTGTACTTTCTACTTCTTACATGTTGAACCCAAATACCTGTACTTTCTACTTCTTACATGTTGAACTCAAATACCTGTACTTTCTACTTCTTACATGTTGAACTCAAATACCTGTACTTTCTACTTCTTACATGTTGAACCCAAATACCTGTACTTTCTACTTCTTACATGTTGAACCCAAATACCTGTACTTTCTACTTCTTACATGTTGAACTCAAATACCTGTACTTTCTACTTCTTACATGTTGAACACAAATACCTGTACTTTCTACTTCTTACATGTTGAACTCAAATACCTGTACTTTCTACTTCTTACATGTTGAACCCAAATACCTGTACTTTCTACTTCTTACATGTTGAACACAAATACCTGTACTTTCTACTTCTTACATGTTGAACTCAAATACCTGTACTTTCTACTTCTTACATGTTGAACCCAAATACCTGTACTTTCTACTTCTTACATGTTGAACACAAATACCTGTACTTTCTACTTCTTACATGTTGAACTTAAATACCTGTACTTTCTACTTCTTACATGTTGAACACAAATACCTGTACTTTCTACTTCTTACATGCTGAACTCAAATACCTGTACTTTCTACTTCTTACATGTTGAACCCAAATACCTGAACTTTCTACTTCTTACATGTTGAACACAAATACCTGTACTTTCTACTTCTTACATGTTGAACACAAATACCTGTACTTTCTACTTCTTACATGTTGAACTTAAATACCTGTACTTTCTACTTCTTACATGTTGAACACAAATACCTGTACTTTCTACTTCTTACATGTTGAACACAAATACCTGTACTTTCTACTTCTTACATGTTGAATACAAATACCTGTACTTTCTACTTCTTACATGTTGAACCCAAATACCTGTACGTTCTACTTCTTACATGTTGAACACAAATACCTGTACTTTCTACTTCTTACATGTTGAACTCAAATACCTGTACTTTCTACTTCTTACATGTTGAACCCACATACCTGTACTTTCTACTTCTTACATGTTGAACCCAAATACCTGTACTTTCTACTTCTTACATGTTGAACACAAATACCTGTACTTTCTACTTCTTACATGTTGAACCCACATACCTGTACTTTCTACTTCTTACATGTTGAACCCAAATACCTGTACTTTCTACTTCTTACATGTTGAACTCAAATACCTGTACTTTCTACTTCTTACATGTTGAACCCACATACCTGTACTTCTACTTCTTACATGTTGAACCCAAATACCTGTACTTTCTACTTCTTACATGTTGAACTCAAATACCTGTACTTTCTACTTCTTACATGTTGAACCAAATACCTGTACTTTCTACTTCTTACATGTTGAACTCAAATACCTGTACTTTATACTTCTTACATGTTGAACCCAAATACCTGTACTTTCTACTTCTTACATGTTGAACCCAAATACCTGTACTTTCTACTTCTTACATGTTGAACTCAAATACCTGTACTTTCTAATTCTTACATGTTGAACTCAAATACCTGTACTTTCTACTTCTTACATGTTGAACCCAAATACCTGTACTTTCTACTTCTTACATGTTGAACTCAAATACCTGTACTTTCTACTTCTTACATGTTGAACTCAAATACCTGTACTTTCTACTTCTTACATGTTGAACCCAAATACCTGTACTTTCTACTTCTTACATGTTGAACCCAAATACCTGTACTTTCTACTTCTTACATGTTGAACTCAAATACCTGTACTTTCTACTTCTTACATGTTGAACCCAAATACCTGTACTTTCTACTTCTTACATGTTGAACTCAAATACCTGTACTTTCTACTTCTTACATGTTGAACACAAATACCTGTACTTTCTACTTCTTACATGTTGAACTCAAATACCTGTACTTTATACTTCTTACATGTTGAACCCAAATACCTGTACTTTCTACTTCTTACATGTTGAACCCAAATACCTGTACTTTCTACTTCTTACATGTTGAACTCAAATACCTGTACTTTCTACTTCTTACATGTTGAACACAAATACCTGTACTTTCTACTTCTTACATGATGAACCCACATACCTGTACTTTCTACTTCTTACATGTTGAACTCAAATACCTGTACTTTCTACTTCTTACATGTTGAACCCAAATACCTGTACTTTCTACTTCTTACATGTTGAACTCAAATACCTGTACTTTCTACTTCTTACATGTTGAACACAAATACCTGTACTTTCTACTTCTTACATGTTGAACCCACATACCTGTACTTTCTACTTCTTACATGTTGAACTCAAATACCTGTACTTTCTACTTCTTACATGTTGAACACAAATACCTGTACTTTCTACTTCTTACATGTTGAACTCAAATACCTGTACTTTCTACTTCTTACATGTTGAACCCAAATACCTGTACTTTCTACTTCTTACATGTTGAACACAAATACCTGTACTTTCTACTTCTTACATGTTGAACTCAAATACCTGTACTTTCTACTTCTTACATGTTGAACCCAAATACCTGTACTTTCTACTTCTTACATGTTGAACACAAATACCTGTACTTTCTACTTCTTACATGTTGAACTTAAATACCTGTACTTTCTACTTCTTACATGTTGAACACAAATACCTGTACTTTCTACTTCTTACATGCTGAACTCAAATACCTGTACTTTCTACTTCTTACATGTTGAACCCAAATACCTGAACTTTCTACTTCTTACATGTTGAACACAAATACCTGTACTTTCTACTTCTTACATGTTGAACACAAATACCTGTACTTTCTACTTCTTACATGTTGAACTTAAATACCTGTACTTTCTACTTCTTACATGTTGAACACAAATACCTGTACTTTCTACTTCTTACATGTTGAACACAAATACCTGTACTTTCTACTTCTTACATGTTGAATACAAATACCTGTACTTTCTACTTCTTACATGTTGAACCCAAATACCTGTACGTTCTACTTCTTACATGTTGAACACAAATACCTGTACTTTCTACTTCTTACATGTTGAACTTAAATACCTGTACTTTCTACTTCTTACATGTTGAACACAAATACCTGTACTTTCTACTTCTTACATGTTGAACTCAAATACCTGTACTTTCTACTTCTTACATGTTGAACCCAAATACCTGTACTTTCTACTTCTTACATGTTGAACTCAAATACCTGTACTTTCTACTTCTTACATGTTGAACCCAAATACCTGAACTTTCTACTTCTTACATGTTGAACACAAATACCTGTACTTTCTACTTCTTACATGTTGAACACAAATACCTGTACTTTCTACTTCTTACATGTTGAACTTAAATACCTGTACTTTCTACTTCTTACATGTTGAACACAAATACCTGTACTTTCTACTTCTTACATGTTGAACACAAATACCTGTACTTTCTACTTCTTACATGTTGAACTTAAATACCTGTACTTTCTACTTCTTACATGTTGAACACAAATACCTGTACTTTCTACTTCTTACATGTTGAACACAAATACCTGTACTTTCTACTTCTTACATGTTGAACCCAAATACCTGTACTTTCTACTTCTTACATGTTGAACTCAAATACCTGTACTTTCTACTTCTTACATGTTGAACCCAAATACCTGTACTTTCTACTTCTTACATGTTGAACACAAATACCTGTACTTTCTACTTCTTACATGTTGAACTCAAATACCTGTACTTTCTACTTCTCACATTTCCCAAACAGCTGGTTCCTTTAGTCTGAATGTGTGTTTGGTGGCGTGATCATTATTCTTTAGAGTGATTGCATGCCTATTGATTTGAACACGATCCGTGTATCCATCATTTCCTGGTCTTCTCTAAAGAAGAGGGACCAATGGAAACGTTGTCATGTTGCCGTTGTTCAGCATGGAAACATTCATTAGCTAACAATGACATTATTGTTCTATTAATATAAAGGGAGGTCAGGTACTCTTTAAAGCAGCTGCTAGTTATGGGTAATTTTTACTGAAGTACATTTCAAAGCCTCTTTACTTTCACTTGAGTTAAGAAGTTTAGTCAGTACTTCTACTTTCACCAGAGTATTTTTAAACACGAGTATCTGTACTTCTACTTGAGTAAGGGATGTGAGTACTTTTGCCATCTCAGGTTACTATGCTGCATTACAGCGCTCACTTGAAAGCACGCTCTATAAATCACACCGTCATTACACTACTAACATGATGTGAAATCTAATCAAGTGTTAAATCAGACTTTAGTTCCACCTGGAGTAAATCCACAAGCTACCCTGCAGTATACAAAGTCATTCAGACTAGCTGCACCTTTACCAGCTTTGAGAACACTTTGATGATCAATCATTATAAAACATATCATATCTATTATTCTGAAATGGACCAATCTGCACAACGACTACTTTTACTGTCTTTCACTATATTTTGATGAGAATACTTTTATACTTTCACTTGAGGAACATTTTGAATGCAGGACTTTTACTGTAACAGAGTATTCCTACACTCTGGTACTTCTACTTTTACTCAAGTACAAGATCTGAATACTTCTACTCTTACTCAAGTACAAGACCTGAGTACTTCTACTTTTACTCAAGTACAAGATCTGAGTACTTCTACTTTTACTCAAGTACAAGATCTGAGTACTTCTACTTTTACTCAAGTACAAGATCTGAGTACTTCTACTTTTACTCAAGTACAAGATCTGAATACTTCTACTTTTACTCAAGTACAAGATCTGAGTACTTCTACTTTTACTCAAGAACAAGATCTGAGTACTTCTACTTTTACTCAAGTACAAGACCTGAGTACTTCCACTTTTACTCAAGTACAAGATCTGAGTACTTCTACTTTTACTCAAGTACAAGATCTGAATACTTCTACTTTACTCAAGTACAAGATCTGAGTACTTCTACTTTTACTCAAGTACAAGATCTGAATACTTCTACTTTTACTCAAGTACAAGATCTGAGTACTTCTACATTTACTCAAGAACAAGATCTGAGTACTTCTACTTTTACTCAAGTACAAGACCTGAGTACTTCCACTTTTACTCAAGTACAAGATCTGAGTACTTCTACTTTTACTCAAGTACCAGATCTGAGTACTTCTACTTTTACTCAAGAACAAGATCTGAGTACTTCTACTTTTACTCAAGTACAAGATCTGAGTACTTCTACTTTTACTCAAGTACAAGATCTGAGTACTTCTACTTTTACTCAAGTACAATATCTGAGTACTTCTACTTTTACTCAAGTACAAGATCTGAGTACTTCTACTTTTACCCAAGTACAAGATCTGGGTACTTCTACTTTTACTCAAGTACAAGATCTGAGTACTTCTAATCAAGTACAAGATCTGAGTACTTCTACTTTTACTCAAGTACAAGATCTGAGTACTTCTACTTTTACTCAAGAACAAGATCTGAGTACTTCTACTTTTACTCAAGTACAATATCTGAGTACTTCTACTTTTACTCAAGTACAAGATCTGAGTACTTCTACTTTTACCCAAGTACAAGATCTGGGTACTTCTACTTTTACTCAAGTACAAGATCTGAGTACTTCTAATCAAGTACAAGATCTGAGTACTTCTACTTTTACTCAAGTACAAGATCTGAGTACTTCTACTTTTACTCAAGAACAAGATCTGAGTACTTCTAATCAAGTACAAGATCTGAGTACTTCTAATCAAGTACAAGATCTGAGTACTTCTACTTTTACTCAAATACAAGATCTGAGTACTTCTACTTTTACTCAAGTACAAGATCTGAGTACTTCTACTTTTACTCAAGTACAAGATCTGAGTACTTCTACTTTTACTCAAGTACCTGCGTTCACACCAACGCCAGATGAGTTTCATATGGATTTTAAATGGATGTTTTCCTTTCGCTGAGAGCAGATCATCAAAAGCAGTGCAGACGCTCTGAAGCCTCTGCAGGGAGAAGAACATCAATATCATTCTGAAAAGCACAGAGGGAGATATTTCAGGAATCCTTTATTAAAAAAGGTAATTTGTTTAACAATTATCCTCTGTGTTGCTCGGAATCATGAAGAAACAATGCTTTTCTTGCATGTTTCGCTTTCTGAGGATAAAACTGGATTAATTAAAGTGAAGGGGTTTATCTTTGTGTTAAGGAGATATTTATATTCCTATTTTGCTTCAAGTCTTATTCTAACATCTGTTTGTGAAATATGTAGCTTCAGCCAAGTCTAGCCTAGCTTTGTTCAAAAAGAAACCAAGTCTCCCTTCCAGCACCTCTGAAGCTTATTAATTAAAATGATATATTTATCTTATTTAATCCCTAAAAACAACAGTACACGTTCTTGGCTTGGAGCTGTTTTAAGGGCAAGTGGCAGCACATAACTCAATTACAATTACACGTTGGTTATTGCTTCAAAAAGGGGTCGATCTATCGGTTAAATCCACGTTAAAAACAACAGCTGAGGGTGCAGTGTGGTGTAATTTGTCTTATCACTAGATCACATTGCGGATAAATGCTCGCTGAATCCCTGCAGGCCTTTGAACAAGAGGATATTTGTTAAGACGTGTTTAAGGAACATGTATTTCCTCTCCTGTTTCACTCGCTGCTCAAATGTATTCCCCACAGATTTAAAGTAGTGTGCTTTTATCCTGCTCTTCATGAGAAGCAGAACACAAGCTGACACTTTTGACTTCACCACACACACACACACACACACACACACACACACACACACACACACACACACACACACACACACACACACACACACACACACACACACACACACACACACACACACACACACACACACACACACACACACACACACACACACACACACACACACACACACACACACACACACACACACACACACACACACACACACACACACACACACACGGCGTTTACTTAAACGGCAGGAGTGTGTGACACCTCCGTTGTAACTGGTGTTAACCCCCGACTAACTGTTGTTGTGAGTGTTTCAGAAAGTCTGCAGTTTGAGGCCTGAGAAAGCGTTAACATCCAGATGAGAGGAAGGTGCTCATGCTGGGGTGTGTGTGTGTGTGTGTGTGTGTGTGTGTGTGTGTGTGTGTGTGTGTGTGTGAGGGGTAGACAGACAGGAAAACATTCCCCAGTCGCTACGCTCATCTCCATAACTCATTACCTGCCACTGGACACTGAGGGTCATTAAGCCCCGATTCACGACTGCAAGGCTCATCTTTTCCAGCCTTATGGTGGTCGTTAGCGTTAAATAAATCACGTGTAGTAACTGTGTGTCGGGCTGCAGGGACCTGTCAATCAAATCTGAGTCATTTTAGAAGTTAGATTATCAAAATTGTGTACGAAGGAAATCAAAAACACCTACAAACAAATAGCATCAGATTTCATTAAATCAGGGAATCAACAAGAGTGTAATTGCCACCAACAATACAGGTCATTGTTCAGCGTGTGTGTGTGTGTGTGTGTTTATATAAGTATATGTGTGCTGGTTTTTATGCCCGGGAGGCATCCCTGCAATTACTGTCAGTGTGTGATTTGCTTTTGGAGCACTCTGCGATGATTACTGCCTCGACGCTGTTAACCACAGGCCGTGTGTCACATATCAAGTTAAAAGGCTTTTTTTATATCCATAACTACACAGGTTGCACAACACATGACTGACACATTGTGCAACTTAACAAGAGAACAAGATCTGTGCAACCCCGTATCAAATGTGTGTAAAACTTTAAGTAATTGTGTGAAATGTTGTGAGAAAACCTCATAAAACGCCACCATAAAGCGATATTTCCACCCAAATATACATCAAGCCTTTAACCTGTGTTACCAAGAGACATTTATTATTCATGCACGCCTGCAAAGACGTAGGAAAGACGTTATTAAAATAAAAGCACGGACAACAACTGTGCCTGTGAGACTGTTGAATATTAGGATCGGAGCAAATATGCAGGTTTTTTCATGTAATTATGAATAAAATGACTTTTTTACTTCAATTGAACCAATTTTTCTCACTTTTTAGATTCTTTATTCACTATAAATCTAGAAAAACAAGTAAAACAGTGACGAATACTGTGCCTGTGAAAGCGTGAGACTTTCAAATATTAAGATTGGAGAAAATATGCAGGTGTTTTGGAAGTACTGAGCATATAATAGAAAGAAAATATTAAGATATAATATTAAGAAATATGACTTTGAACATTTCTCTCACTTTTTTTATTCTTTCTTCCCTATAAGTGCAGAAAACAAGTTAAAATGTTCAACCTGTTGAGTTATCAATCCACAACTGATCATTTTGAGGGTTAAGTGTTCCTTTAAGCTTCCCTTACTGCAGTGTAGTTTGTATATTAGGGAAATCCCACAGATCAGCAGACAGTAAATCTGTTTGCATAATGCTGATTATAAAACAAAGGGTAAATGTCGTCCTCTGTGGAGTGAGAAGCTAACCGCGTCGGTGTCAGAAAAGGTGTTTTCTCCACAGGTGACATATCTCACATATTGTCAGAGGGAGATGTCAAAAAATAAATAAAACCGCGGGCCGTTATCTCCGGGACCTTTTCAGCGAGGCGGGCTATCACTCAGTATCAAATGACATTAAGATAATGAGCCGACGACGCTACAAAAGAGCGGTAGGTAGCGGGTTAGCATCGCCTCCCACATGGGGGTGAGTGAGGAGAGGTGTGATTAGTTTTGAGACCTTTATCTTCCGCTGATTTGTGTGTGTGGGAAATCACAGGTGCGGCTAAAACATCTTGCTGCTGTTAGCATGGGGGTGATAATGAAGCTAACACCTCTGCTCGCCTTAAAGCAATTACCCTGCTCTAACGGGGCAGAAAACAACCGTTAATACGTGTTTAAATATAAGTTCCTGTCAGCACTTGTGTAAAAATAGTTAACAAAACAATATCTTATTACGATGATACAAAAATAACCGCATTTAACATCACTTGTGGGTAATGAGGGGGTATCACATCTCCATTCATCCACACATCAAGGAGTAAGCAATCTGTCAAGCTGTTTATTTAAAAGTGGGACTATTTTACACATCTCTGATAACTAAAAAGAGTCAAATGACTTTACGACGAGCAGCCGGAGCCTCAGGCATCTCACTTTTGCTTTGCAGAACAGAAATGATCATGTGTTATCATCTGCTGACTTAAATAGTGTTTATGTGAGAGAAGCCTGTTGCTTGATGATAGATGGATAGATGGATAGATGTAGCCTGGAATAAAGGATAGTAGCAGTTGAGTTCATGGATGCCTCCCGGCCCGTCCACACTACAGCTTCGACAGCTTCAAAAACAGTTTCCAACGCGTCACCCCATTCACTTTGAATGGGGTGACGTCACTTTTCGCCAAACTGCATTGTGGGAAGCAGAGCGGAGCTTTCCTGGCATTTCAGGCTGCAAAAGTTGAGCAATGTTCAACTTTTGAAGCTTCTGAA
>JAPTMU010000455.1:55000-92500 GCA_028583405.1 Pogonophryne albipinna
GACTAGTGGTCCAATCGTTGCAGCTCTAATGTTTATAATACTAGATATCTGTAAGCTTGTCTCTGAACAGCATCCCAACCACACTCTTATACAGTCACTGTTTTCTCATTTAACCACATTTTCTAAAAAGGCAAATGCATGACGGCATGAACTGACATTGCAATTCTTTACATTACATTACATGTTACTTGTTAGACGCTTTTATCCAAATGGACTTACATACTCAATACTGTGGACAATCCCCACAGGAAGAGTCTCAGGGACACAACGACATGCTGACTGCAGTGGGGTTTGAACCTGTGACTAGGGCTGCACGATATATCGTGTCGTGACGATAATCGCGATATTCACATCGCAGGACGTGCGATTTTTTTAATTAATTAAAAAAAATTAAGTAGGCAAATGAACTCAAACACGTCATGTTACAATTATTTTGCTGCTTGCTACAAAAGGAAAACTTGCGCGGCTCTCATGTCAGGGGTTCTTGAGTGAGTGACAGCAAACCACCAATCAAATCTCCAAAGCAAACGGACCCGGAGATCAAAGGTAAAAACACTGAATAAAGTCGTTTCATGTGTTTCTCCAGTTCGGCGCTGCTAACCGAGCTAGCTCAGCTCGTTGCTCCGATAACTTAAGATCCAGACGTCCGTGACTAAAATCCTTGATCCGGTTAAATATAGTTAAAAAAAGACCAATTGTATAGCATTAAAGTTCAAGAAAGGATGGTTTGCGGGAAAAAAACGGTCTTTTCTTTAATTCCTGTATTTTTTCATATCGCAATATATATCGCAGGGAGGGGGGGGGGGGAATCGCAATGTCAGTTTTTCCCAATATCGTGCAGCCCTACCTGTGACCCCCTGATCCGAACACCAACGCACAACCCACTGCACCACACGCCTCCACTTTATTTGTAGGTTATTTAATTCAATTCGTATTAAAAGATACTGTAATTTTCTCGTACAGACATACTTCCTTTCTTCTGTGCAACCTTCCATATCTGTGTTTCTCTCCTGTTCCTCGCTTATTTGTTTATTTTGTTTGTCTTACTTGTTCAATGACTGCAATTGCTGGAGAATGATTGTGATTGGCAGTGGTCTGCAGTGTATCCAACAAGTCCTTCATTTGAGTCAATGATGCTCCATCAGACTGACCTTTCTTGGAGAACATTGTATTTCTGTATCAAGCAGAAGATGTGTTTGAGTTCATTTGCTGTACTTGACCTTGCACGTCCTGCTACGTCGTTATTGCGCCTACACACACTTGGATGCTAAAAAGATATCTCCTGCAGCCTCATTCTATAACGTATAAATAAATCTACTCCTCACCCAGGCCCGGTTCTACGGGGGTGCATAAGGGTGCATTGCACCCTCAGTTGAGTCGTTATGCACCCTCATTTGAAAAATGAAAAGTGAAAAAAATAAATAATGAAAAGTGAAAAAAAAAAAGTTAAAAATATGACATATATAATAATAGTAGTAAGAATAAAAAGAAGAATAATTTAGTTGAAATAAAATAAATTGTAATTGTGGTTAAATAACATTGTCTGCTGCATTTATTTGGTCAATTTAAAGGGTAAGTAACGTTATTATTATGTCAGGTGCGCGTGACCTGTGCCGCTGCGCGTTCGTCATCTGCAAGGTGCTTACACAGCAGTCAGTGATGGACATCAGAAAATGGTTTTAACAACCAGCCCTTATCGCCAGCAGTAACACTGCATCGACTGCAGGTAATAACAGTTCAGATCATGGGGACATTACGTTACCCGCGGCCACTGTCGTGGACAATAACGCCCGACTCGCCGGCTTTGCCCGCCTCGCCCACGGAGGCGGAGCAGCCGCAGCCGTCTTCGTTGCCCCAAACACCGCCACCCCTCAGCGGCCCGCAAGTGCCAGAGGACCTCGGCAAAACAGAGCCTGCCCACGTATATTTAAAAAAGTACCCAACTCGCCTGTACAGTGGGGTAAGGCGCTCATTTTGCAGTTCATGGTTTCAAAACAGAGATTGGCTGGAATATTCATGTAAAAAAGATGCCATCTTCTGCTATGCATGTAGACATTTCAGTTCAAGTATGTCAGATGCCTTCACCACAACTGGCTACAACAACTAGCGCCATGCTCTTATAGGCTACGTGATAAGGGACTGGGAAGGCATGAATCAAGCAAAGAGCACATAGATCCATAGATCTCTTCATTTTGCTCTCAAAGTGCACCAGATTGATGCTTTTAACTTCAATATTTAAAACAAATTCTTCCCGGGGGAGCATGCCCCCGGACCCCCCTAGAGGAGGTGAGGACCCCCCTAGAGGGTGTTAGATCCACTCTCCACTTATAAAAATAGCACTTTATCACTGCACCCTCTCTAATCTCAGATGCACCCTGAGTCATTTTGTTCTGGAACCGGGCCTGTCCTCACCCCTTCTGCTCATTATCGCCCGCCTTCAGCTCTGCAGGACAAGGTCAGAGGCCCAATTAATGTGTTTTGCTGTAGGGAGTATTTGTGAAGCGGCATTATTAGATAACAGGAACATTTAGCGTGCATGTGACCAAATGCTGTTTAGGAAAAGGAACGCCACGAGATTCAGAACCAAGATGTTTCATGAAAATCAGGTTGTCAAGTTTCCATTGGTCCCTCTTCTTTAGAGAAGACCAGGAAATGATGGATACACGGATCGTGTTCAAATCAATAGGCACGCAATGACTCGAAAGAATAATGATCACGCCACCAAACACACATTCAGACTAAAGGAACCAGCTGTTTGGAAAATGAGAGAAGTAGAAAGTACAGGTGTTTGAGTTCAACATGTGAGAAGTAGAAAGTACAGGTATTTGGGTTCAACATGTAAGAAGTAGAAAGTACAGGTATTTGAGTTCAACATGTAAGAAGTAGAAAGTACAAGTATTTGGGTTCAACATGTAAGAAGTAGAAAGTACAGGTATTTGGGTTCAACATGTAAGAAGTAGAAAGTACAGGTATTTGAGTTCAACATGTAAGAAGTAGAAAGTACAGGTATTTGGGTTCAACATGTAAGAAGTAGAAAGTACAGGTATTTGGGTTCAACATGTAAGAAGTAGAAAGTACAGGTATTTGAGTTCAACATGTAAGAAGTAGAAAGTACAGGTATTTGAGTTCAACATGTAAGAAGTAGAAAGTACAGGTATTTGGGTTCAACATGTAAGAAGTAGAAAGTACAGGTATTTGAGTTCAACATGTAAGAAGTAGAAAGTACAGGTATTTGAGTTCAACATGTAAGAAGTAGAAAGTACAGGTATTTGGGTTCAACATGTAAGAAGTAGAAAGTACAGGTATTTGTGTTCAACATGTGATAAGTAGAAAGTACAGGTATTTGTGTTCAACATGTAAGAAGTAGAAAGTACAGGTATTTGTGTTCAACATGTAAGAAGTAGAAAGTACAGGTATTTGTGTTCAACATGTAAGAAGTAGAAAGTACAGGTATTTGTGTTCAACATGTGAGAAGTAGAAAGTACAGGTATTTGAGTTCAACATGTAAGAAGTAGAAAGTACAGGTATTTGTGTTCAACATGTAAGAAGTAGAAAGTACAGGTATTTGGGTTCAACATGTAAGAAGTAGAAAGTACAGGTATTTGTGTTCAACATGTAAGAAGTAGAAAGTACAGGTATTTGTGTTCAACATGTAAGAAGTAGAAAGTACAGGTATTTGTGTTCAACATGTAAGAAGTAGAAAGTACAGGTATTTGAGTTCAACATGTAAGAAGTAGAAAGTACAGGTATTTGTGTTCAACATGTAAGAAGTCAAAGTCAAAAGTCATGAGTAGTGGAGTAAAGTGATGATACCAGAACAATTTGTAAAAAGAGAACGCCACGTGATTCAGAACCAAGATGTTTCAGGATAATCAGGTTGGTGTTTTTCCCGTAATTCTGCTGAAAGTCTGACAAAACCGACTCCTTGGCGAAGGTAAAAAACAACTCATTACCTGAAAGCACGTCTAAAAACACGCTTTAATCCCGACACGCCATGTTCCCCGTGTCACATCAAATCAGCCGAGAAAGTTCACTGGCTGCAGAAAAAACAAACCCTGAGCAGACACAGCTGACGACTCGGCGGCTCAGCTGAGGACAGAACTGCACGCACAGCAACCACACACACACACACACGTCACCCTGTCATCTTCGATTTCGGGTGGCTCATGTTTGAACAGCGACACCTCACACACAGCTCAGTGGCCCCGGACCCCCTGGTGTCCCCCTGCCGCCACAGAGGGACCGCCACAGTTACTTCAGCTCTGGAGAACAAGCACAGAAATCGCTCTGTCCAGAAAACATCCAGCGCTGTGCGGAAAATGAAATGCGCCCCGCTGAAACATACTTTAATGTCTACTTGTCGTCAGAGATGGCAACAGTACACACATCCTTTACTGTAGTAGAAGTACAGATACTCGTGTTTAAAAATACTGTGAAAGTATCTCTCAGAGCCAAACATGTTGTCGAACAATAAAAGTGACGTAAACAAATAATAATAATAAACTTTATTACATTTGATATCGTCAGTAAACGTCTCAGTAGCATTATCCACGTCCATCTCGTGAAAGATACTCCACTCAGTAGAGAGACAACATGCTTTAAGATGCTGTCACTAGTCCAAACCTTTAGTCTTGGTTTGTGGTTTACTACGCTTGAGAACTACAAATAATAAACTCAGGCTAAGTAGCATTTTGACTCCTACAGATATTCTAAGATCGGCCCTCAGCTAATTCAAAAAGTACAATGGAATATGGCTCACAAATGAAACTTGTGCATGTTTTATATTGTAGTTCCTAAATATATATGTACAAATATATTACATAGTATTCATGTCAAATACATCCAGTCAATTAAAGTTGGAAACATTTTCTAACAAATCTAAGTTGATGAGAAAAAGCCCAATGACTTATTTCCAAAACAAGCTTGAAATATACCCTTAATTTTCTCCTTATTATAATCAATCTGAGGCTTTTGTTTTAAGGGATGAGCTGCAAACACTTCATTTACCTACATTTGATTAATTTAGCTAACTTATAACTGAACCTATGACGTAATATACTTCTCCTCTAGTGAGTGGCCCAGCCCTTCGTATATCTTTCTGTATGTGGCCCTCGGTGAGAAACGTTTGGACACCCCCGCTCTACAGTCTTATGGCGCGTTTCCACTGCAGCGGGGAGCTCGCTTTAAGCGTGCCGAGCCGTGCGGAGCCCGTTTTTGGTTGCGTTTCCACTTGGCCTAGTTTTGGCCCGGGGCTACTTTTTCACCTTTTTTCTGGCCCGACTAAATCGTGGTTCTAGGGCCAGGAACAACCAGGCTGAGTCGGGCTGAGTATGCTAAACTAGAGAGAGAATCGCTGGCATGGGGGCTACAACTACAACAAGATGAACATATTTGACCGTGATTAAATTGTAATACACGTTTCAAAATGATGCCGAAGTAACAACATACTGATACCGGTTAGTAAAAACCATGAATTAATGCTTTGACAAGTCTGCAGACAGACGGCAGGCGAAAAACCCTTTTAAAATGCGTGCTTTCTAAATGGAGCTTGGCTAAGCTAACGTTATATATGCTCCGACCGTCCACACTCACAACAACGGCCTATACAGACATAAATAAACCAGCGACTGTATTCGCCATGACACAGGCAGTCTGTAGTTTGTACTTGTTTAACTTTTGTCTAGTTTCTGAACAGATAAGAAGAGCTGTGAGCTCTGAGTGCTAAGAGCTAACGGCTGTGTTGTTTTTTTGGGGCTCTCATTGAAGATGACGTCACGGCTCCGCCTACACTGCGTTACTATAGTAACTACCCCAGTTCCTAAACTGTAATGGAAGTGCAGCATTAAAGTGAGCCGGGCCTAATAAGGCCTAACCAAACCGAGCGAGGCCGAGTGAGGCCGAGCGAGGCCTGCAGTGGAAACGCGCCATAAGTTTGTGATTTACTACGCTTGAGAACTATACATAATAAACTCAGGCAACAGTAAGTAGCATTCTGGCTCCTACAGATATTCTAAGATCTCTCAAAGGCAAACATGTTGAGGAACACTTGTGTCTGCAGGCGAGGCTCAGCTAACGTAGCGTCGCTAACATGTGGAGGGCAGATGGCAGCGAGGAGATGGCACCGGGGGTCAAAGAGGATCAGCTGGATCTCTCTCACACTCACAGCCCCTCCAGGAATGTCTTCACAAGGCCAAGGATTATGGCATCTCAGCCAGAGTGTGTGTGTGTGTGTGTGTGTGTGTGTGTGTGTGTGTGTGTGTGTGTGTGTGTGTGTTGGCACTGGTTGATAAAGAGCAGAACGTTGTAGAAATGACGTTGATAACACTTCCACTTATAGCATCAATGTTCACTGACCGGCGGCTACCGATTTGGGGTAAAATGGTGGCAAATGCAAAGTGTTCGAGTAAAAATGTGTACGATGACCATTATCATTATTTCGCATTACCTCCAAAGTCTCAAAAGTTCGCTATTTTGTTATTTGAGTCAGTAACGGTACGTCCACACAGCAGCTTTAGACAAATCTTCCACCGCTTCCAACGCTTCTCTGCCCATTGACTTTGAATGGGGTGACGTCACTTTGCCTCGCTTTTCGCCGAACTGCATTGTGGGGGAGCGAAGCGAAGATTTCCAGGATTTCCAGGATTCAAAAGTTGAGCAATGTTCAACTTTTTAAGCTGAGCTGGAAGCGTCAGCCAATCAAATCCCGTTTATGCAAATCTGACAGTAGAAGCGCTAGCCAATCAAACCGCGTGTATGCTGGGAGAGCCAGTTCATTTCCTCATATTCCAAATGAGAAATTACGGTAGCAAATCACCCGGTTCTTTACGACCAGAACTATTAACGGGATACAAACCGGAGGAACCAGGCATGGAGGGAGGTGGCAGAGACAGTGGGTGAAACTGGTAGGTTTTCACCTGTTTGGGGATTTTATATCCAGTTTACTTCGTTTTAACATTGCTATTGCTTTGTATGTCGGGGCGGGAGATTCATGTGATTGGTTGTTGGTCGCGTTGCTCGCAAAAAATCCCCAAGCTTTCAGACACGCCCAGCTCCAAGATTTTTAAGATTTTTGAAAAGCTGCTGTGTGGACGTACTGTAACTTGCGCGGCTCTCATGTCAGGGGTTCTCGAGTGAGTGACAGCAAACCACCAATCAAATCTCCAAAGCAAACTGACCCGGAGATCAAAGATAAAAACACTGAATAAAGTGGTTTCATGTGTTTCTCCAGTTCGGCGCTGCTAACCGAGCTAGCTCAGCTCGTTGCTCCGATAACTTAAGATCCAGACGTCCGTGACTAAAATCCTTGATCCGGTTAAATATAGTCAAAAAAAGACCAATTGTATAGCATTAAAGTTCAAGAAAGGATGGTTTGCGGGGAAAAAACGGTCTTTTCTTTAATTCCTGTATTTTTTCATATCGCAATATATATCGCAGGGGGGGGGGGGGGAATCGCAATGTCAGCTTTTCCCAATATCGTGCAGCCCTACCTGTGACCCCCTGATCCGAACACCAACGCACAACCCACTGCACCACACGCCTCAACTTTATTTGGAGGATATTTATTTCAATTCGTAGAAAAGATACTGTAATTTTCTCGTACAGACATACTTCCTTTCTTCTGTGCAACCTTCCATATCTGTGTTTCTCTCCTGTTCCTCGCTTATTTTTAGGTTGTGTTCAATGACTGCAATTGCTGGAGAATGATTGTGATTGGCAGTGGTCTGCAGTGTATCCAACAAGTCCTTCATTTGAGTCAATGATGCTCCATCAGACTGACCTTTCTTGGAGAACATTGTATTTCTGTATCAAGCAGAAGATGTGTTTGAGTTCATTTGCAGTACTTGACCAAAGTCTCAAAAGTTCGCTATTTTGTTATTTGAGTCAGGATTTCTGCACACAGATCAGGATTTGTTTTTCGACTAAGACGCCACTGATGATAATTAAATTCCTGCTGTAGCGTAGGAAAGGTACTTCGTGTACTTGTGCAAGAAAACCTGCAGTAAAAACACATTTCTCCACGCATGCATTACAAAAGGGTTTTCTTCCCCTGAAAAACACAATCTCGAGCACTTTTACCTTTTTCTTTGCGCAGTAGAAATTAGAAACACGGGGAGAAATGACACCCTAGATGTGATGACTTGCACACAACTGATAATGATTCAAATGCAGTGCAACCCATCCCAGAGAAAGCGTTTACACCAAAACAACAACAACGTTTTGCCCACAGATTCCTCTGTTGACAGTAAACGTGCTCCCCTTTGTTCCTGAAGCTTCTGCTCAACAGTTAGCTGATCAGATTACAGCTGTTCTGTGACAGAAAGTAGCAGGTCTTTGTTTTATACTCGTTTAGCTTGGAGGCGATTAACTGTGACACTCTGCTTTGATTTACTGATCAACATGCTTTTATCAAACCCTTAAACCACAACAAAGACTACAGAATCACTCCAAACCAGCATCATTACAACAAACACTGAAGCCACCAAACAAAGCATGGAGGACACGAATCAGGGTTGATTTAAGACCTTTAAAAACGTCTTTTGAAAGATTGATTTAAGCCAATTTAATAAGAGCGGAAACCCTACTAACATCTTTAGAACTCAACTCGTAAAAACTGTAAATCAAACCCAATCAACACTAATACATTCGTCTTGTCTGCTTTGAGTGCTGCTTTGCCATCTGTAATGTTCCACAGTTATTGATCCGTTGGAAACATCCTGCGTCATGCAGCGTGTGGAGAGAATAGATCGTTATCAATCGCTCTGGTCTACCGGACAACAAAAACCCCCATGGGAGATTCTCACAGAGATGAATAATTGAAACACACTGCAGCATTTCTTAAGATGTCTACACAGATACAAGTGTAGTGTGTGTGTGTGTGTGTGTGTGTGTGTGTGTGTGTGTGACGCTCCAGTGCACAGTTAATTGGCCGCGGTGAGACGGATCAATGTGCCTGAGGTTCTGCACATCCTCTCGTGTCGACTGCAGGTTCTCTCCTTTTATAACCAGCAGAAAGCAGAGAGCAAACTGAACTCTCCAGGTCATGTTCTTACGGATTCATTTCATCTGTTGCCATCAAGGCGTAGATAAGCTCTACCTGCTCTTAAGACAAATCGCTTTTCATTTTTTTTCAAACTTCTTGATACTTATTTACTTATTTATTGTTTCAAGGTTCAAGGCTTTTATTGTCATGTGTGCATAGCTACAGTGTAGATATGTCAATGAAACTCTTAGGCTCCTCCTCCAACAGTGCAACACAATAAAACAGATAAAATAGTGCAAGGAGAGTCTATTATATACAAGTAATTGGAATATGATATATTCGATGCAAACAGATGAATGTTATGGATGTGTTTAATAGTCTTGTTTATTGTGATCAGATGAACTATTTATCGTGTAAATTGGAATGATCCACATCCAGGTGTGCTTTCTTCCTGTGTCCATGACATAAGCTGCTCATTGCCGCCTTTTTCCACCTCAAAAGCATTGCCCGTCTCCGCCCATCACTCTCCTCCTCTGCTGCTGAAACCCTGATTCATGCATTCATCACTTCACAACTCGACTACTGCAATAGCATCCTCTACGGCATCCCATCCAACCTCCTCAATAAACTCCAACATATCCAGAACTCTGCTGCCCGCCTCCTCACCCACACCCGCTCCCGAGACCACATCACTCCCGTCCTCCAGAACCTCTGCTGGCTCCCCGTCCGTCAAAGAATCGACTTCAAAGTCCTCCTCATTACTCACAAAGCCCTCAACAACCAGGCCCCTAACCCTGCTGCACCACCACACCCCTTCCCCCTACCTCACAGACCTGCTGCACCACCACACCCCTTCCCCCTACCTCACAGACCTGCTGCACCAACACACCCCTTCCCCCTACCTCACAGACCTGCTGCACCACCACACCCCTTCCCCCCACCTCACAGACCTGCTGCACCACCACGCCCCTTCCCCCTACCTCACAGACCTGCTGCACCACCACGCCCCTTCCCTACCTCACAGACCTGCTGCACCACCACACCCCTTCCCCCCACCTCACAGACCTGCTGCACCACCACACCCCTTCCCCCTACCTCACAGACCTGCTGCACCACCACGCCCCTTCCCCCTACCTCACAGACCTGCTGCACCACCACACCCCTTCCCCCTACCTCACAGACCTGCTGCACCACCACACCCCTTCCCCCTACCTCACAGACCTGCTGCACCACCACACCCCTTCCCCCTACCTCACAGACCTGCTGCACCACCACACCCCTTCCCCCTACCTCACAGACCTGCTGCACCACCACGCCCCTTCCCCCTACCTCACAGACCTGCTGCACCACCACACCCCTTCCCCACCTCACAGACCTGCTGCACCACCACACCCCTTCCCCCTACCTCACAGACCTGCTGCACCACCACACCCCTTCCCCCTACCTCACAGACCTGCTGCACCACCACACCCCTTCCCCCTACCTCACAGACCTGCTGCACCACCACGCCCCTTCCCCCTCCCTCACAGACCTGCTGCACCACCACACCCCTTCCCCCTACCTCACAGACCTGCTGCACCACCACACCTCTTCCCCCTACCTCACAGACCTGCTGCACCACCACGCCCCTTCCCGCTGCCTCCGCTCATCAGAAGCCAACCTCCTATCCATCCCCACCCGCACCAATCACCGGACCTGGGGGGACAGAGCCTTCTCCGTCGCTGCCCCCTCCCTCTAGAACTCACTCCCACAACCCATCAGAGACTGCACTGACCTCACCACCTTCAAAACACTCACAAAAACTCACCTCTTCAATCTGGCTTTTAATGTGTGATTGTTTTTGTATTATTTGACTTTAACTTTAACTATATATTTATTTGTTGTTCCTTCCTTTTCTTTTCACTATTTCTGTAAAGCGTCTTTGAGCACCTGTAAAAGCGCTAACAAATTAAATCTATTATTATTGCCCCTTGAGGGATTAATAGAGTTGTTGATTGATTGATTGATCTGTGTAGGGATGGATCTTAAAAACTCCCATCATGGAAATCAGAAGCGATATTTGAATATTTCAGACCGGTTATTCAAAATAATAATGTAATCCTCCGCTGCCTCGCTCACGTCGCTTTATCTCAGTGTGAGAGCTGCAAGTGTCCCCAGCTATTTAGTCATTATCAAAGCCACAAAAATCCCACTTCTCAAAAGGCAAGAGACTATCGTGTTGAGCTCACAGTCTGATGAATCATATCAATATATCCTGTATGCTCCTGCCTCACATAAGTTGCTCATAACCAAAGCCGATTGATTGATGAGCTCTTGTTAGTGTTTCCACCCTCACCAGCGTCCACGCATCGTTACGAGCGAATGTGCGACGCCTTCGGGACTTTGTTCCTCAAGTGTCGGGGTGTGGGGGCTTCAGAGGGCGACCCCTTATTGTTAGGGTCTCCCTTTGTGGTCCGATCCTCACTGTACTGACTGAGCGAGGGGAAGAAAAGGCGGTGCAACAGCCGGTCATGCCCCAGTGCTCCTGGAAACAACAGGTCCAACAGCATTTATTAAAGCTTTGAAGGGCGCGGAATAAAGAGGCGTCCTATGTTTAGATGATCCAACGTAAGCAACTGCCTTTCTGCTTGGGCAACACGAGACAAAGAGAACTTCTGAATACGAGAGAGAGAGAGAGAGAGAGAGAGAGGGTACGCCACCGTTTTTTTAACTTTGGATTACTTTGATGGGTTGAAACTCAGAGAAGCGGCGGCTGTGTGTGGGAGGAGAGATGCAATCAGTGGTCATTATCACAGGTGGTTGTGATGCCCTGGTGATCAGTAATAAAGAGTCGAGGCTTCTCCGTTAATTAGAGGATGAGACCCCTCTCTATACCGCACTGTATACACTCTGCATGCTACACTGCACCGGACCTAAAGGCTGATATCATCGTGTTGTCACGGCGCCTGTTTACTGTATGCTCACAAAGAGATCTGCAGCAGAGGACGAGCTGTTGACGGCATTTTAAATAGGCCTGAAAGAGGGATGGGAATCAAAACAACAATATTCACAAGTGCAGATCATAAGAGGGGCTGCACAATGTCTTCACGTGGATACATCTTACCAAATGCTAGTTATTATGATGTGTTTATTTAAGAAAAAGATGGTATTGGACGATCTTTATTCTTAGTATTATTTACGTACTGTTGCATGCTCTAATGTTTTCTATTTCTTGTAATGGACTACAACTGTCGTAATGTCAACAAAGCATCCTTGAAAGTGTAAAACTTCTCCATGCAACTGGTCTGCCTCATCACATTTGTATTAATAGCTTCAAGTCTTTGCAGATGATTTTCAGATGAGCCGTGCTACAACCAGCTGATTGCGACATAAAATAAAGACATGTCCACTTTGATGTATAATTGAAGTAGGGATGCATATCGTTGACTTGTTTACGATACCGATACCACTGAACGATACTCAACCGATACATATCGTGATGCTTTGAAAATGTATCAGCCCACAATTACTCCCATGAAGCGCTTTACGATATAGTTAACATGTCAAATGAATATTAAATTCAATTGTGGGACTTCTTGGACCTTTTAGTACTGAACAAACAATGAAAAATACATAACAAATATGAAGAAAACCGATTATGGAATATCTTTTATAACCCATCAGGTGTGCCGCGTGAATAGCACATCTTGTCAATGCAAACAGACCGTTATAGCTCCGTTATAATTCATGTTAAACCTGAGATTCCACTAGAGAACAAATACATAATAGAATAAAGGTCATGAGATCTCGGCATTGCACAAACAAACAAATCTCATCTTTAAAATCAACATTTGCCTTCACTGGAGAGAGAAAACAAATCCCATCACAGTTCATTTGTGGGACTTTTACCTTTCTAGTGTTGAACAAACAATGAAAAATACATAAAATATGAAGGAAAACGATTATCTAATTTATAACACCCGCCATCACGGGCCACGGACTCACTTTTAAAATTTAATTTAATTTAAAAAAGTATCGAAATCGGATCTGATTTCGGTACGGTATACCGTAGCCACCAGTAACCAGTATTTCGGTAATACCGGATACCGGTATGCATCCCTAAATTGAAGTATGTGTACACATTTCTGCAAAAAAGTGAATTCAACAGGTTTGACAGCTCCATGCATGCATACATGGGTTATATTATCGAGTCAGGATGCACTATATATATCAGCCCGGTAAATTAGTGATCAATACAATTAAGCCAAATTGCTTTTACTTAAGAAATGCCACGTCTTCATACTCCGATACACTAGGTGGCGGTATGCAAGTTTAAAGTTTGCTTGAGATATGCGAAGAAGAAGAAGAAGAAGGTTTTGCAGAAACTAGAACACATGACCTTCTTTTAAATACAAAAATATGAAGATTACGTTAATCTTTTCAGTTCCAGCCGCTAGATGCAGGTCATTATCAGTTAGATGATTATAAAAAAAGTCATATTGTCCATCCTTCCCGTAATAACTCACACATACCTGGTCATGGCTGGCTTGGAGGGTGCTCCCGGTGCCGTGGAAAGTCATCTGCACAGGGGAGAGGGTCAGATAGGTCACAAAGTCTTTGCCGCTCTGAGCGTCGCTGTACTGCACCTGGAGGAGAGCAGAGGACACACTGAGTTACCCCCGAAGAGTAAATACAGGATAGAATAAATCAAAGTAAGCAACTGAAGCGCCTGGAGCTTTCAGCGGGACACGGCTCTGTGTTTTTGGAAGTGGTCGGCTTCAGAGTAAATCTTGCATGTCTAATTGCCACCACAGAGCATTTGTGGACAATTACTGCACACCATACGGAGATGTAACGGAAGGGAGTGTGTGTGTGTGTGTGTGTGTGTGTGTGTGTGTGAGGGGGGCATCAGAGGAATGACATCAGTGGTGACCCCTCATCATTGAGAGGTTAACGCTGCGGGCATTCCTAAAAGCTGTGCAATCAGGACTGTTATGACATGATGCTCCTCTGGGACAGTCTGCTCCGTAGATCTGCGAGTGTGTGTACGAGTGTGTGTACGAGTGTGTGTGCGAGTGTGTGTAGGAGTGTTTTTACGAGTGTTTGTACGAGTGTGTGTACGAGTGTGTGTACGAGTGTGTGCACGAGTGTGTGTACGAGTGTGTGTACGAGTGTGTGTACGAGTGTGTGTACAAGTGTGTGCACGAGTGTGTGTAGGAGTGTGTGTAGGAGTGTGTGTAGGAGTGTTTGTAGGAGTGTGTGTAGGAGTGTTTGTAGGAGTGTGTGTAGGAGTGTGTGTAGGAGTGTTTGTACAAGTGTGTGTCGGAGTATTTGTACGAGTGTTTGTACGACTGTGTGTACGACTGTGTGTAGGAGTGTGTGTACGACTGTGTGTACGAGTGTGTGTACGACTGTGTGTACGAGTGTGTGTACGAGTGTGTGTACGAGTGTGTGTACGAGTGTGTGTACGAGTGTGTGTAGGAGTGTGTGTAGGAGTGTTTGTACGAGTGTGTGTACGAGTGTTTGTACGAGTGTGTGTAGGAGTGTGTGTACGACTGTGTGTACGAGTGTGTGTACGAGTGTGTGTAGGAGTGTGTGTAGGAGTGTTTGTACGAGTGTGTGTACGAGTGTGTGTACGAGTGTGTGTAGGAGTGTGTGTACGACTGTGTGTACGAGTGTGTGTACGAGTGTGTGTACGAGTGTGTGTATGACTGTGTGTACGAGTGTGTGTAGGAGTGTTTGTACGAGTGTGTGTAGGAGTGTTTGTACGAGTGTGTGTGCGAGTGTGTGTGCGAGTGTGTGTACGAGTGTGTGTACGAGTGTGTGTACGAGTGTGTGCACGAGTGTGTGCACGAGTGTGTGCACGAGTGTGTGTGCAAGTGTATGTACGAGTGTGTGTGCAAGTGTGTGTACGAGTGTGTGTGTTGCCCTGGCCTACTTATGCCCAGGACAGCTGCAGGCATTTTCATAAATGGCATAAAAAACGATGAGAACTCAAAAGAGAGAGAGAGAGAGAGAGAGAGAGAGAGAGAGAGAGAGAGAGAGAGAGAGAGAGTGGTACCTGACCCATGCTGAGATACAAAGGACTACATATGAACATAACTGCACTTAAAACTCCAGAGATAAGTCTATAAAGAGGTTTCTGAGACACGTTGAGTGGAGTACGTTAGTCAAGATAAAGAAATGAAGCCTAATCATGATGCGAACATTACATATATAAATGAAATAGTTCCCCCAAAGACCATAGTACCTGTTGAATGTTTATGCTGTATCGTTGTTGGTTTGTCTCTTTTTCTGTTGGTTACCTGAGGTTTTTAAAGTTATTACCTTTAGGTTTCCGAAACTCCTAACACACTAAAATGACACTAAGAGAGCTTAACCTCAAGTCTTTACAACACTACTCAACATATGCAACAGCCTGAACTCCACACAAGTCAATTTAATAAACGCTGCCATCATTTCATTACATGTCACTTGTTAGACGCTTTTATCCAAAGCGACTAACATACTCAATACTGTGGACAATCCCCACAGGAGCACTTTGGGGTGAAGAGTCTCAGGGACACAACGACATACGATACGATATACTTTCTTGTCCCCGTAAGGACATTTGTTCTGGACTCTGTCCTGCAGTTCCGCATACATGTACATACACAAACATAGTGGACATTAAGAGACACATATCATCAGTCATACACCGTTTGAACAAACACAATACACAGACGCACATACTGACAATGGCCACCTATTGCACTACCCCTCATGGCCAACATTTAAAAAGTTCATTAGACTACATTTCATTTCATGTGAATGTTAAGAAGCGTAATGGACTGAGTGCTCTTGGGAACGCTGAATCTTCTACCAGAAGGTAGGAGCTGGAATTCTGGGTGGAGTATGTGGGTGGGATCAGACAAGCTGACTGCGGTGGGTTTTGAACCTGTGACCCCCTGATCCAAACACCAAGCCTCTATCCACTGCGCCACACGCCTCCCATCAAAATGCCACTTCCTTGTAAAAACAGACAGATAATTGCTTCATTGCCAATTCATCAACTCAACCATCAGCACTTTAAACCGCAGGTGAGTACCTTCTTAAACAACATATAGCTGTCTATACTTGTCATGTATTCAATCCATTGAGAGCATGTCAGTCCACACAACGGCAAAATAAAAGTACATGCATTCAACTTTTTCACTGGATTCAAGTTTTAAAGATAAGTGTTTGCCTAAAATAGTAGTCACACACATCCTTTAACTTTATATCATTATTTATTCAATTTTGATTTGATCTCGGTTTAAAGTAGAGCAACTGAAACCCAATTTCTGCGCGATAAATATTCTGATAACACAACATATGAGTTAAAAACATGCATTATGATTTACTTTAAAAGCATATATGAACAGTTTTTAATATGTGTATTAACATTTATTATATTTATACAACTGGAAGATATTTGAACCAAGGATAAGGATATTATGAATAAATAAAGGAAGGGGTTTAAATGTATTTTTAAAGATAGGTCGAGCAAAGTTGAAACTAGTGCAATGACACATGCATCGAGTAAGAGGAGAAAGCATGACACTTCCACTTCAAACTTTCAATTTTGACATTTAAAAAGGAACCTGCCCCCCCCTCACAGGAAGTTACACAGGCTGTTTGTCCATCTTCTAACTTATTCCAGAGTGTCTGATGAATCAGTGATATAAACAAGGAGAATGAATTAGTGATACGGCTTGAGAAGATATTGGTTAAGAGGAGAAACACTGCCTCAACGAACACACACACACACACACACACACACACACACACACACACACACACACACACACACACACACACACACACACACACACACACACACACACACACACACACACACACACACACACACACACACACACACACACACACACACACACACACACACACACACACACACACACACACACACACACACACACACACACACACACACACACACACACACACACACACACACACACACACACACACACACACACACACACACACACACACACACACACACACACACACACGTACGTATATGGTCTGTGACTGAAAGCTTCCAGAGAAACTTGTGTGTGTCATTCTGGATGAGTTATGAACATATGTGGAAAAGTGTCTGTGAGTGTGTGTGTGTGTGTGTGTGTGTGTTTCAGCCAGACACATGGATTAATTAAGATTAAGATGCAGACCATCATAACATACACAACCTCTCAGAGATATGAACATGTGCATGAAGAAATAAACACGTGATGTAACGTACAGCATGTCCACACACACACACACACACACACACACACACACACACACACACACGAGGAGATGGGCCCGCAGTGATACATTGAGGAATGCTATCTGTTATGTGTATGAATGATGAATGTAGTAAAGTGAGCCATGGAAAAAGCCTTCTCTGACAAGTTAATCTCCAATAAATTCTCCAGACTTCGACATTATGGAGCGAGAGAGCAGGAGGGAGACTTTAAGAGGTAAAAACACAATTGTTTGGACTCAAGCATCTTATTTCAGAAGTATTGAAGAGCAGCTTCTTCTAAAACCTTTGTGAGAGGAAGACTGTGTTTGTGCTTGAGACAGTTTCACTTTTTAAATGGATAGACGATCCGATATATCACATTTCAAATCATTTGTATTCTATTGTTTGCAAGTGTTTATGGAAACTGTGCAGATGATGGGAAATACCAATTACAAATAAATATTGCGGACAATTAGGGTAACGAAAGTCCCTCAAACAAATAACAATGGAAGTTCCCCTTTAGTTCTGATCACATTTATCATAAAAGGGATATTACGTTACATTACAATGTGTAAAAACGAATAGTTTGAATAGTCTTTAGAATAAATGAATAGTTGTTAGGCTATCCCAAAGGTTTCCAACAGTTGGAATATCTATAATATTCTTTATAAAACGGACAAGTCAAATCAAGCAATCTGATTGGTTCTTAGCTGTGATTTAATGAGCGTATATCACGGGTAGAATTGTAGTTACTTTTCACAAGTCAGTATCCCTCCGCGTCTGAGAAAAAGCCACAACCGTTACAGCTGTTAATGTACGACATGCAGAGCTACGTGAAGAGCAGGTAGACCAACTGGAAAAGTACCACCATTCAAAAGCTTTCTGATGCGGGTCTTGAAACAAAGCAGAGACATGATGAGCGTTAGTGGCCACAGGTGCGAAAGCTCTCTCCAGAGCTACTGGAAGCCGAATCTCGGAGACCGGAGAAAGTGGAGCAATATTCTCGCCACGCCGAGCAACAGCCTAGAACAACCTCAACCTATACAAGTAACCTCGTAAGCCATGCTGCTGATGCTGGACAGGTTTTCAGTGGCTGCACAATAAACAGCAACAAACACATGAATGTAAATAAATAGCCAAATAATGGATCAACGCTCTCTGTCTAATGTTCGCTAGCTGTTAGTGTTGTTGCATAGCAACCACCTCGCACTATGTTTCGTGCAGAAGGCAACGGAGGGACTATTTTACTTTGAACATCATTATTTACTAATAAAAACTATTTAAATTAGAGTGTATTTTTCTTTCATATTGCCACACTTGGTAACCGCTTTATAAAAGCAATAGCTCACTTCAGGCCGTGGTATATGCTCAGTATATCACAGCTAAGGGGGAACCACGCCCCTTAGCTGTGATATACTGAGCATATATCACGGCCTGTCGTGAGCTATTGCTTAAGTAATCTAGTTAACGATTCGTTTTATTTCGTCTCCTTGAATGGCATTTTATTCGTCTTTTTATGGAATTAAAGCCACCTTTTTAAGCTGACATATTTGTGTTTTTTAACTCTACATTTTTAACTGGATAAAGATTTGAACTGAGTGGTGCGGGTGTCTTGAGCAATGTGACGAAGATGGCTTCGTCAATGTGGACTGACGGCTTCGGGCTTTGTCTATTGCACATGTGTTTTATTTTGAAAAGTGTTCCCTTTCCCCATGCCTGTTGCTGTTGATTGTGTGCACCTGGTGCCCTGTGTTGTCTCCTCCCCCCTCACCTGTGTCTTGTTGATTGATTAGTGTGTGTGTATTTAGGCTCTGGTTTCCCTGTCAGTGAACAGCGATATTGAAGCTGTGTCTTGTGCCCGTGAGTAATAAATGCCCACACCGGGTTGTATTTTGGACGTTCTGCCTCTGCCTCCTTGCTTGGTCGGGCCGCTCAACGGTCAGCTTCACAAGCAAACAAACTGTCTAACCTACAGGAATCCTCCTGCTGGTTAATGATCATTGCTCTGTCCTAAATATCTACTAACTGTTGCACATCGGCCTTTCCCTCTACCCTTGAATCTATTTGGGAAGAAGTGATCCTTTATGAACTTCCTCCCTAACTCTTCAGTCTTGACGATAGCTCTTTGGTCCAGACCTGAAACATCTCAACAGGACGAACCGCCATGAAATGTGGTGCAGCCGTTCATGGTTCCCAGACGAAGAATTTGTATGAGTTTAGTAATCCTATCTCTTTCTCTCCTGACTCAAAGAGGGGCATCATTAGCTACTTGGTGCAGACGTTTGTTTCCGAATGGATGATTTGTAAGCACTTCGGTGATCCATTAACTTCCACTCTAGTGCAAACACTCGGACACACTTTTGACCAAATACCTGCAAAATGTGCGACAGCCTGTGTAGCTGCTAATAAGCACATGTTAGAATGCTCAAATCAAATGAACATGGTAAACATTATTATCTACGGTCCTTCTGAAGTATGGCGGTATATATTCTGAAGATGCTATGGTATTTAAAGGTGGGGTAGGTCATTTTGGAGAAACCAGCTTGAGTGCGCTAGAATTTGAAAATACACAGCCGGAAGAAATCTGCCACTTCCTTACAGAGCCCCTCCTCCAACACACAGGAACGCCCACATGACCAATGAGGGCACGAGATAAGTGTGTGCCCAGATGGAAGGCTGACAGGCAGGTAGGCCATCCAGTTACTTTAGCCGGCTCAGATGATTGGTCGTGCTTTTTACAGCGCCACGGCTTCCACAGATTTTTCTGTCAAAGCACTTCAGATATTCATTGCTATCGGGATGTTAAGAGCATTCCATACAATATAACAAAAAGTGTATCTCGAGCCGGTTTCTAAAACTTACCTACCCCACCTTTAATGTCAGCAAAACATTACAATTATTATTTACAATGGACTACGCTTAGCTAACAGACTAATTTCCACCACTCATAGACCACACCCACCTTTTCTTTTGAAAAACTGGGTGACATACTGTCGCCCTTTAGTCCCTCTCTCTTGTCTTTCTCTCCTTTCTTTTCTTTCTTGAAAGCCTGACTTTGTTAGTCGTTGAGACATCGTACACACGGAAGTACTAGCATCCCTGCTCCTCACATGCTCTCACTAGTCTCTCTCTCTGCTAGAAAGGGCCGGTGCTGCACAGCGTTTGGAGGCAGGACCAAATAGAGGGGGGTGTTCGATGCTTTGGATGATTAACTTTTGGAAGAACATAAGTTAAATGAATCATAAGTTTAGTGAGTACATCATGAATATGCCGTTATATTAATGTTAATTATTGATGATTGAAGAAAGGTTACTTAAACATTTTTTCTTAATGTTCTAACATTTTTTGGGGCCCCTGTGAAATCTGCCACTTCCTCACAGAGCCCCTCCTCCAACACACGCGAACATGACCAATGAGGGCACGAGATAAGTTTGTGCACAGATGGAAGGTTGACAGGCAGGTAGGCCATCCAGTTATTTTAGCCGGGCCGGCTCAGATGATTGGTCGTGCTTTTTACAGTGCTACGGCTTCCACAGATTAAATATTTGTATGGATTTTTTGTCAAAGCACTTCAGATATTCATTGCTATCGGGAAGAGCATTCCATGGAATATAACAACAAGTGTATCTCGAGCCGGTTTCTCAAACTTACCTACCCCACCTTTAAAGTGAGTCTGTGAAATAGATCATTTCCTTTTGGAACAATCGAACACCGTCATACTTACTTATGGTTTATTCATTACCAGTTTTGTGTTAAGCCTGCTATCATCTTGTGTTCATCCACCTTCTTTTCCCTAACTCTGAATGTATTTTAAGTGATGTTGTTGAATGTATGCCATTTATATAATGCAGTGCATGCGTATCGACTCACAAAGCTGCTAGCTCTTAGTCCAAATTCCTTAATTTCCCTTCTTGTACTCCTCCTTTTCACAAACTCCTGAGCTTTCCCGTGACTCCACGCTGCTCTAAACCCCTGATGTTGTCTGACACACTGTATGTGATATTGGATGAAATAAATAAACATAATTTGCTCCAGCCACCAGCCAAACTCAGCGACCTGGAGGTCTGACTGTCTTGGTGGCCTGGTGATGAAATAAGTCAGAGTTATTTGGGGGATTCTCCAGCGATGTGGACCTGCAGGCAGGGGAGGAAGCTGCATCAAAGACCATCATGGCGTCATCTGATTTGCGATGATTTGGCGGACGCTGAAAATAACGAGCATCTTTAAAACAAACCGTCGATCGTCCCGTCTGTTCTGATGAGTGTTTGTATGCATCTGTGAGTGCATGCATGCTAAACAGGCCTAACTAATCATCCTAGGTCTCAGGAAAACAGCCTATAATCCACTTCCTGTAGAGACAAAGGAGCAGGAGAGTTACGCAAGGTCCTGAAGGCGGCACTAAAGCGGAACGACCTCTGACATCTGGCTTCTAAAGCTGGATGGCTCCTCTTCAAATGCTCCTCTACATCGGGACAAACAGGAACATGCACAAACTAAAAAGCGCTCATGAAGCCGTGGCTCAATTTATGTTAAGAGCACAAATATGCAACCATGAAGGGGGAACACAAATAGACTCAAAGTCCAGATCATTAGGACACTGTTACACAATACTGTCAAGGAAACTGCAGAAACAAACACTTAGTGGGTATGTTGTCATGCTACACAAGCACTTCAGGACTAAAGTTTGCTTCCAGACTTAGCAGAGTGCAAGCTGTGGAGAGTCAAGGAGCACGGAAATAACCCGGACTTCAGGATAAGAAACAAGAGCTGAGGAACGCTGTCATTGTTGGCGAGAAGCAATTAGTGGTCCAACTTCAGCCGGGACATCAGGGGTCAAGAGTGTTTAAAGAACTCTGTTAATATAACGTTCACTGCTCCTAAAGGCAGGAGGCTGAGGGCAGACAAAGCCTCTGAGGGCCCTTAACCCGGGAGACATGAGACAAAGTGAGCTCTGAGGAACACGTGGGGCATTTGGTTTCATAAAATACACTTTTCTACAGTAACACATGTTTAACACTAGAACCGCCAGAGGTTTCTGTATACCTAAAACCGCCACCGGGTCAAATTGACCCGCTATTAGAATGCATTGATTTTCAAGTTAAAATGTTCTTTTATTGAACAGTGAGTTTTGATCGCACAGGAATTAAATGTATACCAATAGAATCTGTGGACTCTCAGCTTTTCATATGATATTAACAGGGCTGGACATTATAAATGGCCCGCTGGCCCGGAAGCTCGTTTCGTGAGGCGGTTGTTGTTGTTGGGTGAAAAGCAAACAGCTGTTTGCTGCGGAGCACAGCGCAGCGTGAGCTCACATTCACAGTCGCTATCAATATATCTATCTCTCTCTCTCTCTCAATCTATAAGGAACCGCAGTAGACAAAAGGCGTTGCTATAGCAACACGTCATGTTTATGTTTACACGCTAAATCGCGAAAAGGGGTGGGGTCAATATGACCCGCTGGCGGAAATAGGTATAAATGGCAATTTTTTGGGCGATTTCTTCAATCTGACTTCATATTGACAATTGTTAACAACAGAGGGTGCTACATAACACACTTTCGGGAAAAGTCACGGACTGGGAGACTTGAATATTTTATTGAAAAAAAGTTACATACAATAAAAAAACAGCTGTGGGTCAAATTGACCCGATGGCGGTTCTAGTGTTGAAAGAAACGTGCAGAAGGATGAGGAGAAACACCTCAGGAGAAAGATGAGAATATGATTTATAGGTGAGAAAGGGTTTTATTTCTTCCTACTGGCATTTCATCCTAAAGTTGTTGTTTCTGTTTTTATTACAGAAAAACCACTTGAAGGATTTTCATGAAACTTTGTGGAAGGGTAAAGCATCGGCCAAGGACGAAGATGTACACCTTTTGAGTGGATCGGAATCATAAGAGGGAAAACACATCATGTTTACTTATGGAAACGACAGTGGCAAAGCTCTGCGCTTCCCTAATATCGTTTTAGTTCTTAATAGGAAGTTGTCGTGCAAGAAAGAGACTTAAATCTCCCCACGCTGGCACACAGCTGGGAATCACAAGAAATATGATCTCTATCAAAATTCCAAGAGCAAAAGCAAAAAGAACTAAATTATGCTGCATATTCAAATGTGCAATATGCTGTGGCTGCACTTGAGGGTATTTGATTTAAAGGTTTACAAATGGGCTTGATTGTGGTGTAAAAACAACACACACACACACACACACACACACACACACACACACACACACACACACACACACACACACACACACACACACACACACACACACACACACACACACACACACACACACACACACACACACACACACACACACACACACACACACACACACACACACACACACACACACACACACACACACACACACACACACACACACACACACACACACACACACACACACGGCCACCATGCTAGCAGGGAGACGCCGAGCCAGCACAGCATTAACGCTCTGATTTATAACACAGCCAAAACTTGTTTTCGAAGATCTCTCTTCACACAAATATGCCGCCGAGCGCAGCTGGAAGCCATCACCGCGCCGCAGAAATCAAAGGTGGTGGGATTAGCCATCGCAAAATGTATTTTCTAACGCAAATCCCAGAGTAAACAGAGAGTGGAGGAATGAGACGATGACAAGGAGGTTGGAAACAAACTGTTAGGAGTCTTTGAACGTTCGTACCAGATCAGGCGTTTGAAGTTGATGCAGAGAGAGGAGGGGAGGAAAGCGAGGGTATAAGGTGTAGTCGGCGTTATTTGAAGTGGGTTTTAATACAACGCCAAAGAAGGAAGCGCGGTGAGAGAAGAGCACACAACGTGAACGTGTGAGAAATTCTGGGAACTGGATATCAACACCAGCCAGTGTTTTCATTAACGCGGGATTTCCAACATGGAAGTCCTGCGAAGAGTCCCTGCTCTCTAAATCCATCCCAGATAAGCCGGTCCTGTTAGATAACATGACTCAGCTGATTGCTATCTGAGCAGAGTTATTGCTTTTGGATTGAGCAGGTGTAAGGACTGATGGATACTGTAGATACCAGACACAACCTGGATTGTTATAGTACAGTATGTTGATGTTTCCTCGCCATAAGCAAGAGGATATTAATAATTTATTTAAGCGGTGCAATATCCTGCGTCTCTAAGACTGAACATCTGATCCATATGGACGTGTGAAAGTACTTTCACATTCACTCAAACACCAACTAAAATATCACATTTTGTGCAGGTCGTCAAAACTCTGCAGGCTGCTTCAAATCTCTGCAATAATACACACAGTGCTTCTGTCATATTTTCCATTTGCACAAGCACAAACACAGGAGGGGTGTTATTGTAATTTTGCAGAATATGTGCTACTTTCACTGACCGTGCCAGTTAATCAAGGAATATGGCTTTTTATAAATGGATAATGCTTATTACTGTTCTGTTTCACATTGTTCGTATGCACCTCTAATACAAACACAGTGCATCCAAAAGGGAGGGTTGTACATTTTAAATCCATATTTTCCGATGTTTGTGTGTCCAAGTGTCTAATGGTGACAGCTCTTTGTTAAATTGGGCCAATATCGAGTCGCCAAATGGGCTGCGATGTAATCCTTTGGGCAAATGTTGACCTGACAGTGTAATAAAGTTTGTTTTTGCCTTTGGATCAGATCGTAATTATAATCGTATGACACAGTAACACGGGAAAGAAAAGGTCAATGTCAAATCAATTGGTCCTGTTTCTGGAGGTGATTTAAAGAAGGACTTTTGAGCGTAGAAACAACAGTCTTACATACCAGTAAGATGTGGATTTCAGTCGCATTAAAGGGACTGTTTAGGTAGGTCTTTAAGAGGTATTTGATGACGTTAAAAACCCAAAATGTACACAGATTCTTTGTTCAATGCCCTCCAAAGTTTTGCAATATGACGAGGAGTTTATTGCGGCTAATGCTAGCTCATATTAGCAATCTTTGTGGGTATACTGGTGTATAAAAGGCAGATTACCATGTCAGCTATGTGACTTATTGACTCCACGTGTGCAGTAACTCTTGTGGCAAAAAATAACATTGTTTCACGTTAAAAAATGAGGTTGTGTTGTTGCGTCTTTTTAGATGAGAACATGATTTATAAGTCCAAAAAAACTGGGTCCATCAACAGAAAACATAAATCTGACACACACACACACACACACACACACACACACACACACACACACACACACACACACACACACACACACACACACACACACACACACACACACACACACACACACACACACACACACACACACACACACACACACACACACACACACACACACACACACACACACACACACACACACACACACACACACACACACACACACACACACACACACACACACACACACACACACACACACACACACACACACACACACACACACACACACACACACACACAAATCTGTTTTTAACCAAACATAAACCAAGATTATCCACAAAAACCACATGAGGTTGCACACATGCTCACTCATGTCCCAGGAATCATTCTCAGTATTGGTTTACAAATAAATGCAGCATGTGATATGACACACACACACACACACACCCACACACACCCACCCACCCACACACACCATGTATACATCACTTCAGGGGACATTACATTGACTTACATGCGTTTCCTGGAGATTTATCCTAACCCTTAACCATAACCAACACATGCCTAACCCTAAACCTAACCAAGTCTTCACCCTAAAATTAATGATCCCCCTCATGGGGACCTCCAATTTGTCCCCATAAGGGAGGCGAGTCCCCACACGTGACTGTGTAAACAGATTTAGGTCCCCACAAGTATAGTAATGCTAGGCCACACACACACACACACACACACACACACACACACACACACACACACACACACACACACACACACACACACACACACACACACACACACACACACACACACACACAACACACACACACACACACACACACACACACACACACACACACACACACACACACACACCACACACACACACACACACACACACACACACAACACACACACACACACACACACACACACACACACACACACACACACACACACACACACACACACACACACACACACACCCTTTTCCTCTCTTTATTAACTTGCCCGACCACTAAATACCTGGACTTCCACATTCAGACAAACAGAGATACGCTAACGACAAACACTCCAGCTTTCCAGGAAATAAAACGATGCAAGAATAAACCTGTCCGAGTCCAGGTGTGTACCCTCGCTCCATTTGAAGACAAAAGATCATTAGATTTCCATCAATCAGTGATGTTTTATATCAAAATGTCCGGCTCACTTTAAAGGGAAGTAGCAGGTATTAATCTGAAGCGTCGGCACTTTGTGATGACAACATAAAGTCATGTGATGGCAGAATAAATGGGCAGCTGGTGACTGCGATGCCGGGGTCAAACCCTTCAAACTAAACAAACAGAGAGGGGATGTAATGCCGCTTAGCGTAGGGCTCTACTCTACTTGCTATTCCTGGGTTTAAAACATTGCAGACGGCTGATTGGTCAGAGGGAATCATCTCAAGCGTGTCATGTGCACAAACCACTGTCCGTAGCGTGAGCAATGTCTTTGTTCACTCTGATGCACTCAAAAAACTGTCAAAATAGACGCAACTGTCTCCAGTTTCTTTCCTTAAGATATCCATCAATTATACAAAACACAACACCGATAAAACAACGCCACACTATTGATGAAGGTTATTCCTCTGTTCTGTTGCAGATGAAAGGATTCAGCGAGTGTCATGTTAAAGATAAGACAAGAGGCAACGTCCAGATCGAATAAAGTCAATGTTAAAGTGCCTTAAACCTGCATTCTCTCTACTATCCAGCAGGGGGCGAGTCCTCTGATTGTATAGAAGTCTATGAGAAAATTACCCAACTTCTCACTTGATTATTACATCAGTAAACATTTTCCTGATGAGTTTATGGTCTCAATGTCTAGTGTCAAGTCTTCTATATCGCAGCATGATGTTTATTTAGTAAATGATTGTCCCATTTAGTGTCAAATAGACGATAAAGCAGCGTATCATTCAGGGCGGGGCTACCTTATGATTGACAGGTTTAAAACCTAAAATTATCTGTACACTTTTGGTAGCTTCAACATTCCTTCTTCAGTGTTTTCTCCACCTTCTCATGTCACTTTGTTGTACATTTAAATGTGGACGCATTGGGGAAGTAATAAGAACAAAGGCGACGATTATGAAGAAGGTTCAAAATCACAAACCGGTCATAAAGCAAAGAGATAAACGCAGATACAAAGAGGAAGAGGAGAATCTGTGATGTGGCTCTTACTCAGAACCCCATCCTGGTCCATGTGTTGTCTATTACCTCCTGCTTCTTTGTTTCTGCCCTACTTCCAGCGCACATACCCGCCGTGCCAACAACTCAGCAGCCAAATTAATAGGAAATACACTCACACACACACACTGCACTGAGAGCCAGCATCCCTGCTCCCAGCTGGCGTGAGTACAACACACTGTTGCTTATCCACAGAGCCTCCACCAGAGGCTATTTTCCAATCAAATCAAAAGGAGGGTTTAGCAGGTAGGCCGGGTCTTTGTCTGCGCGCTGCATGGATGAAACGGACACTATGAGAACGTCTGAGACGCTTTAATCCACTGGCACTGTAATCCGCAACATAATACATTACAAAAACAAAAGATGCTAATCAGACAAGGAGATTATTATGAAATTACAACAAAACAATGAAAGCTGCAGATCTCGTTTGTTGTCGAGGTGCGGACACAAAGCGGCACATTACGTGTCCGGAGGGAAAGCAGACAAGGTGCATTTTTGGCACAAATGTAAAAAACTATAGTGGTTGAGCCCGAAAAAACAAATAAGAAACATGGCTCTTTAGGCGAAGAGAGGTTCTCGTTACAAACCCACATGATATGAAACAACTCCTCCATGCAACACATATTGTCCACATGTCTCAATTACAGCATGAATTCCACACACCACACACACACCCACACACACACACACACACACACACACACACACACCACACACACACACACACACACACACACACACACACACACACACACACACACACACACACACACACCACACACACACACACACACACACACACACACACACACACACACCACACCACACACACCACACACACAACACACACACACACACACCCACACACACAACACACACACACACCACACACACACCACACACACACACACACAGCGCCAGCAGAGAGTTGTGTGTGGTAATGACAGAAGCACCTGTGAGGTTTAGTTCCAGCTCTAAATCTACGATCTGCCAATACTGTCCGCACGAAGAACAGGAAACGGATCGAGTGTTATCGAGCAGTTTTCCACTTTAGTCCACTTGTAATGGAGGAGTGTTGCTTTCATTACTCTCTACTGTTGGAAAGTCCTCCTCCTAAGGCAGCAACTAACCATTACTAACATACATATACATCTGAGGATTATTATCTAGAACAATCCTTTAGTTGGTAGTGAAACATTTCCATAAAAGTTTCTCAAAATAGAAGGTAATGTCTATAAATATCTTGTTTTGTCTGAAAACCCAAATATGTTCACTTTATTTTGATTTAAAAACAGAAAAGCAGCAAATCTGCATATTTGAGAACAGCTTTTCTGACATTATTGCATGAAAAATGACAAATAGTAGGAGATTATTTTCACAAATCCATTCGTTTTCTACTTGTTGCAGCCTGTTCTTCACCTCAAATCGCTTTAATCTGCAGATTATTTCCCAATTAATCGTTTGGTGGTCTGAAAATAGTAAAAAATGTCCATCCCAGTTTCTCAAGAGTAGAAGTAAATGTCTTCAAATATCTTATATATAACTAGTTTGAGATTTGTTTACTAATTGCTGCAGCATTATTCTCTGCCTTCAATCAGCTGTACTTGCTGTGTGTGTGTTGTGTGTGTGTGTGTGTGTGTGTGTGTCTGCCTGCAGCCGTTCTTTCTCCATAACCAATTTTAATGCACGGTCATGCTAACATCTGTTCTGCAGATTCAGCGACTTCTGTACTTCGAATTATGACTTTTATTAGCTAATTTATGGCGGGTAGAAATGAAACACGAGCCTGCATTCACGAGTGGGATAAATATGGACTTCCAGACGAGTGTGACGATTTTGATAGAAACGGATTCCTTGGATTTTATAGTTTCGTGTCATTTAAGGCCAACTTAAAGGGGACCTATCATGCAAAATTCACTTTTTGATGTCTTGTATACATCAATGTGTCCCCGGTGTGTCGGGGAACTCACGCAGCGTCAGAAAATAAAACCCTCTCTTTTCCTCCGTACCCACATCTCTAAAAACGGGGAGCAACGGAGCTGATCCAGATTTGCGTCCGATATGACGTAATATCTGAAATGTGGACCCACGGCCCAATCAGAAACGTTGCTATCAGAAACAATGCCCGACTGTTTTGGACGTAATATGGTCGTTGTTTACATTAGCATCGCTAACACTCAGAGCTAACCTGTACTGGAGAGCATGTGTGTGAAGAAGCAGGAAGTAAAAAGGAACTCACCTTGTGGTATAACCGGCAAGAGAGAAGCCTTTGAGCTCCAAACTGTTTCAGAGATAATCCTTGATAATCCATGATATGGCGTTTCATCACGGCAGCATTTAGTTTAGACGGTAGCTGCTGGGTCCCGCATGAGCTCAGACCCCTCCTTTTTTATCAATTATACCCCGAATCAGCACTTTTGAAACAGGAAGTGAAATAGAGGGATTTGAGGCATGGCTAGAATGGGTGATCTGTTTGGAGTTTTGAGCAAAAACACTTCATAGACATGTTGTTATATATTTGTATATATCTGAGACCCATGCTATTGCTTAAAAATAGCATGATAGGTGAGCTTTAAACTTAGCAGTTAGAAGTGCCAGAGGTGTGTTTTATGTGGAAGAGCAACAGCAGAAGGACTGAGCGACACATTTACCTATCTTCTTCATTCCTCATTGTTAAATTCCCTCTGCTGCAGTGTGTTCTATAAAGTCTGTGTCTGTGCATGTCATGTCATTTAAGGCCAACTTAACTTGGGTTAGGGCTAGCTATCGAGACGAGGTTGGTATCGAAGGATTCAGTGGATTTTATAGTCTTTCGTACACAGCTTTTCACTATGTTTTCATGTACAATTGTAGCATGTAATGTGTCTCACCTGCATGCTATCGAGATGAGGTTGGTATCGAGTTGATTTCTGACCCTAAATAAAGCTCTGACCCTAAATAAAGCTCCGTGTCTCACCTGGAAGCCCTGGATGCGGGCCAGGTAGTCGAGCTGCTGGGCCGGCTGCACGTTGACGCCGCAGTTCTTCCCCTTCAGGTGCAGCTCAGCGTTAGCGGGCGTTTGTCCGTTCAGAAGCATCTCTCGAGCCATGGTGGCCGTGGGGCTGGGGGACGAGGAGCTGAAGTACGGAGGCATGTCTTTGGATGTCATGTAGGAGTTACCGGAGTTTCCACTATTGTTGATCCCCGGAGAAACACCTCCTCCTTGCTTCCTGCTGGCCTCCATCTCCTGGTAGACGTCCGGGCTGAGGTGGAGCAAACCTTTCTGGGCTGGAGGAGGAGAGAGAGGAGACGACGGGAGAAAAGAGGAACAATTTAAGTGTTGGGTGGAAGGATAAACGGACAGATTGAGATGGAGGGGCAGAAATGAGGTCACATGATTCATATAAGAGCAGAAAAAGGACAAAGGGAGGAAATTGTAGTACAGAAAATGGGTTATTATTACCGCCGTCTTCATTAACCCTTGAACCACATTTCTCTCACAGCTACGTCACGAAATAAGCTTTCAATTGGGATTATTGGAACCACAAAGCAATTCTTGCAGTATTTACTTTTCCCTTCCAGCTTGAGTACATCCTAAGTAAAGTAAAAGCTTCAGAGTACGACACAGCGTCGCTTATCTGGAGCCTGCAGCGGCACTCTTCTTGTGTCTAATTTGGCACCCAAAAATATGGCGTTTATGTCTCATTTTTTACGATTTAGCCCTTCGTCTTCATCTCCTATAACCCAGGCCTTTTGGGAAAACTATTTCCATGTCACCATAAGAGGATGCAGAAAGAACTCAATCTGTTGATCTTAAATAATAAAGTGCATACTGTTGGAGAGGCATTGACATCTTTTTTGAATCAAATGCAAAAATTCAATAGTGGTTTTCAAGAATCGAGGCCACGCCTACTCACAACCAGACAATGATGGAGTGTGTGTGTGTGTGTGTGCTGGCTCCTAAACTGGCATTCCACGGCTGAGCGTAGATGACAGTTTCATGAGGTTTGGCAGTTCTGAGCACTATCAAAGTGTCTGCTGGGAAACACACACACAGCCTCTTTCTGTCTCTCGGAGCATCCACCAATATCAACAGAGCGCCATGACTTCACCGCTGATGGGAAACAGCACCGGCTAATACACGGCATCTTTCTTCACTTTGTGACGAACCCAGGAGCACGAGACGACTCGGATCAAGAGAAGGGATATTTGGTAGCTCGAGGAAATGTCCCGAGGGATTCGGATCCTTTCCTCGATCCAAATAAGCTCACAACGCTCCACTAAAGCACCAAATCCAGACTAGAGACCTGATTCTGATGGAGCGAACGCAAGTGTTTAAATCACAGCTAGATACCTTTGCACTATTTGAAAGCTCTTGTTTATTGTCACATAGTCGGATCCGGACCGAACTGCAAATTAATCCAGACCGAACCCTGTGTCCCCATTATAACAAATACAAATTATACAAAATTAAAAAAAAATAATCTGATTTTCTTGTGTCTGACGCGTTGGGAGAATGAACGTGCATATATATTGACTTGTGTGCGCGAGCGTGACACGCATTGCAGACCGCAAGTTAAGTTTACCTTGACTTTCTAATGCTTCTAAAGTGCAAGGCATTGGCTACAGACAAACAGTGCCATTTCTCCCACTAGTTCAAGCCACCATATTGAATGTGTGTGTGTATATAGGGGCGCCGTTTGCCGGACAGGCAAGGCAGGCAAGTGCTCGGACCAGAAGGGGGCCCCCAAAGAAGGTAGATTAAGAAGGTCCACAGCAACGACAACATGAAACACCCTTTAATGTACTGCAACGACATGTCGGGAAACCCCCTCAAAGGTGCCCCATGCATAGCGCGCCGTAAGAAACATTACATTACATGTTAGACACTTTTATCCAAAGCGACTAACATACAATACCGTGGACAATCCCCACAGGAGCACTTTGGGGTGAAGTGTCTCAGGGACACAACGACATGCTGACTGCAGTGGGACTCGAACTTGCCACCCCATGATTCGAAGTCCAGCACTCTAACCACTGAGCCGCAGCCACAGCCGCCCTACTGCTTCTTAATTTAGTTTCGTTGCTCTGCTCCGGGGGGTGGGGGGGACTTTACTGGCATTGATCCGGACCAGTGACCTTGTATAAAATTCACAAGTGGACCTTTAATAAAAAGTTTGAGTACCCCTGGCCTACACTATAAAGCAAGTGGGAGATTAGTGTGTGGTAGAGGAACGCAGGGATGTTAGCCTTTGCAGACCATTAACATGGGTTAGGGCAGGGCTATTCAATTACACATTCAGTTGGGCCAGATTTTATAAATACAAAATTCAGCTGGGCCAGACATTCAGCCGGCCTGTAAAAAGCGGGTAATGACACATTTTTAAACCAACACATATTACTGCGATGAAAAACATGCCATTTTTATTCATTGTTCATCTAACAAAGGTATGTCAAAAAGTGCATAAAAACACAACAAATTAGCATTAATTTAACAGAATCTGAAAAAAGTGCACAGTTGTAGCATTACATTTGTTTGCTTTAGAAGTCAAATATTCAGGTGTTTTTTTTAACCAGGCACATCACAAAGTGCATTTAACTGAATACAATAATAGCAGTCTTAATAAATGTCCTCACATACAAAATAAAATTGGATACATATGACACATGCACATCAAAAGTGCATTAACAAACAGTTAAAGAGCTCCAATGTAACAAAAAGAGGTCGTAGCATATAGCAATACTATTTTTAAGATAACCAAAAAATCATATGGTTTGGTCACATTTGACCCAGACACATTACAAAGTTCATTTAAATGAATACAAAAAGAAACTGTCAAACCTTCAGTGCCACAAACCCATAACAAGGGATAAGGGTAACTAACATATGAATGAATACTACACTACACGTCTACTATAGTAAACTAGGTGCTTACTATCACCTCATTTGTGATTTGTCATCGCTGACTTCTCAATGGGAGAAGTGACATTTTTGGTTTTGAACAAGAGTAGTGATTTTTGGCAATCCAAAGACATTGGTGAGGAGTGCTGTCAGTCAGGGAGCAGCGAGTGCTACTTTTTATTGAGTTCATGTGTGAAAAGCTTGATTCACATTTGTATGTTGATCCAAACATACTGAGCACACAGATCGCTACTTTCTGAACGTTAGGGAACTGCTGTTTGTTGACATCACTCCAAAACTTCGCTGGCCCGTTAGTGCGCTGCTCTTGTGCCATGGTTACGGATGAATGCATGTCAATAAGTTCCAGTGTAAATTTCCCCTCGTCGATGCAGGGACCACTTCCTTTGCTCTGGTTGATACGTCCCCCTCGGTCCCCCTCTATTGCAACAGTGAAGGGGTCTCTGGCAAAGCCCATCACCTCTGTGGGTAGATCCAGAGCAAGTTCCATCCAATCGACCGGCAAAGTTCTCTTTCGACCTCGCAATGAAATCTGTCATCACATCGGTGATTTGTGCCGGGGATGTGATGTGTTTGTGGAGCGTCGGAAAATGCAGCATCTGACCCGTACTCAAGTCGGTCGCGAAAAGGTCCAGCTTGACTTGGAATGCGCGCATCTGCTCCACAAGATCAATGACCGTTTTGTCTTTGTTTACGCTTCAGAGTTGAGAGAGACATGTTTTAGAGTTGCTATCATATGACCACCGTTACTAGCACCACTAGATGCACTTTCAAAAAACGTGCTGCGTTGTGGTTTCTATGCAACGCGGAGTGTTGCGTTCATGGTCTGTACTAGTGTAGGAATTTGGCTACGGGAGGCTGGGCCACTCGGGAGTTGGTTCTGGGCCGCATCTGGCCCGCGGGCCGCCATTTGAATAGGCCTGGGTTAGGGTTTCCAAAACCTATAGAACACACTACAAGAGAGGGGAATTGAGCTTTAAATATTAATGGTGGGATTTTTTTAACAGGATCTGTCAAGGGGAGAAATATTTCTGGTAGCTCGAGGAAACGTCCCAAGGGATTCGGATCCTTTCCTCGATCCAAATAAGCTCACAACGCTCCACTAAAGCACCAATCCAGACTAGAGATCTGATTCTGATGGAGCGAACACAGGATTTTACCCTCTGCAGACCATTTACATGCACCAAAACCTATAGAGCACACTACAGGAGGGGGGATTTAAGTTTAAATGTTAATAATTGGACCAAAATACTAAATATTTATGCATAATTCTGTAAGAAATATCGCGCCTCGTGATTTGAATATACTGCGATTTCGATTACATTAGGATTAATTGAACATGCCCTGATCCAGACCATTTGGATGAATCTCGTTTGTTTGTGTTGGCGTCCTCAGCTCTGACGCCACTTTCCTGAAACACTCGTGACAGGTGGAAGGAGGAGGAAACACCGACGGGGTGTTTCACTATTTCCCCGGCTATTGTGAAAGTAGAAAGGGAGAAATACGATATGTGGAAGAAGAAGAAGAGAGGATAAAAGAAGAAATGTGAAAACCACGAGGAGCCTCCGAAGCCCAGCCAAGGTCACCAGAGACAGGAAGACCAGCTGTGTGTGTGTGTGAGCCAACAGCTGGGAGAGGAAAGTGCTTGACTGACAGGCCACTTCCTGTTTGAGTTACCATAACAGCGACAGAGAGCTTCGTATCTCTCCTGTCTTTATGAACGCTGGAGAAAAAGCAGTGAAACCCAGGACTTATTACTCATACTACAACAAACCGATGACACAACACTTAGGATTTTCTCCCCAACCCCCTTCCTCCCCATCACGATGACAACTTTAATTAGAATTTAACAACATGACATCAGAGTATGGTGTTGTAATCCCTGCGTGTGTGTGTGATTGCCGGCCTTAAGTGTGTGTGGGCGTGCCGGAGAGGATGCTTGCATGTTTGCAGAGTCAGATGGCAACAAGAGCGTGAGACTAAAGGAGGAAAATAAGCAACAGTGTGTTTTCTGTGAGGGGAGGATTGTGAAATTGTGTACATGCAGAGTTAGTAGAGGAACAAACCCCCCAAAGGCTTTAGTTACCGAGCTTCCCCTAGCCGAGGTAGAACAAAGCACAACCATGTGTTCCCATTACTTTAATATCTGTAATGTATGAAACGGATGATTGTATACAAATATTTTAATGCAAAATAATGTTTTTTAGTTGATGTATGGAACCTTTACTTACTTTACTTAAATCATGCTTTATAATTGTTTGTTGAATGTATTTGATGGTCCTTGTTGAAACACATAATAACCTTCCCATAACCGAACATAGTGAACATGTAGGCTCCTCTGAAGGGAACCTTATCACGTGTGTCTCTGGAAATAAGGATCAGAATGTCACCAAATTTGGTTTGTATGTTCAGAGTGAGGCAAAGCATGCACTGTACTATGTGTGCAGGAGAAGGAGAGCGTGTTTGTGGTGCTGGGTTCAGCTCTTTCGGAGGGTCCCACCCACACTCTGTCCGGTGGGCCAGGGGAGCGCTGGAGGGAAGCCAGAGCCAAGCATGAGACTGATCGAAAACAGATAGAGACGCCGCTATAAATCACCATGGTGGAGCAAGACCTACACACACACGCACACGCACACACACACCATGTGTATACATCACTTCAGGGGACATTACATTGACTTACATGCATTTCCTGGAGACCTATCCTAACCTGAACCATAACCAACACATGCCTAACCCTAACCAAGTCTTCACCCTAAAATTAATGATTCCCCTTATGGGGACCTCCATTTTGTCCCCATAAGGGAGGCGAGTCCCCACACGTGACTGTGTAAACAGATTTAGGTCCCCACAAGTATAGTAATGCTAGGACACACACACACACACACACACACACACACACACACACACACACACACACACACACACACACACACACACACACACACACACACACACACACACACACACACACACACACACACACACACACACACACACACACACACACACACACACACACACACACACACACACACACACACACACACACACACACACACACACACACACACACACACACTCTTCATTACTCATTCCCTCTCCTGTGTTGTGTTCTATAAGTTTTAGTGCATGTAAATGGTCTGTGGCTCAGTGGATAGTGTGCTAGACTTCGAATTACGGGATATAGTTCAAACCCCACTGCAGTCAGCTTGTCGTTGTGTCCCTGAGACACGTCACCCCAAATTGCTCCTGTGGGGATTGTCCACAGAACTGAGTATGTTAGTCGCTTTGGATAAAAGCGACTAACATGTGACATCTAATGTAATGAAATGTCTGCAAGTGGTAAAATCCCTGCGTTTCTCTATCACACACTAATCTGGTGTGACAATAAACAAGAGCTTTTAAATCCCTGTAAAATGTGCTTTAATAGAGAAGAAGGTACCTAGCTGTGATTTAAACACTTGAAGAAACTGAAATAAAAGCTCTTGTTTTCTCTAAAACACACATCACTGTTTATCACATAAACAATTTCCCAATCACTCCGAAGCCAGTGCCATGCCATTTCCCTGCAAACGTCCTTCCCACTTCTCATCAGCAAACTGGAAACATCTTCCCTGCAGCAGAAAACTGAGAGCAGCTGTATCTGTGAATGAGTTGTGATGGTGTTTATGCAACAAACATCATTCAGACATCAGCGTGTGTGTGTGTGTGTGTGTGTGTGTGTGTGTGTGTGTGTGTGTGTGTGTGTGTGTGAGCGGGCTCCAACTTTAAAGAGGTAATTAGCAGATAGTTACGCGCCTCGTGCTGCGTGTGAGATAAACCACCGCACGCCAACAATGGGAAATATCTCCACATAAGGACGATTTGTTTTCCACGAGGCTCTGCTGCACTGCCTCAGCTGTTGGGTAATGCCTGCGCTACCATAGAAACCCCAAAATACTTTTATCCCGGAGAACAATCACGCATGCATAAACATCATTTCGATGATATATCTTTCAGGGAATTGGACTAAATC
>JAPTMU010000455.1:97500-114716 GCA_028583405.1 Pogonophryne albipinna
GTAGGAGGCTTTATGTGCACAATCTATAGAGGAGGCTGTATAATTATCACCTAATCACAATGTTTTGTCCAAGTTTACGTAGTTGTTGTTGATGAATGTGATTTATGTCAGCTGTTCACTATTGTTTGGCAATGTGTTCAAGGACAATCGGGCACGAGAGAATTGTTTTTGCACACTGAGCAAAACCTCATTTTCTGCAACTATATTTTGGTCAGTGTGGTCACTCAGATGATCTTTACCTCTTTGTGGTGCAACCCAACATCTCTGCAGCTTCAGTGTCTAGTTCAAAGCTAACTTTAAGTGTTGACTATGCAACTTTATGAATATTGACGAGGATGAGGATGAAGGGCAATATGGACGGCACACTGCGTCCCTCTTAGTCCTTCCCTTCACAGAGATAGGAGCATCCTATATGGCATGGCTGTCTGAATTAGATATATGCAGCAGCACATATCTAGCTAATGAGCTGTCGGGGGATCGTGCATGTTTACATTTCGCCTCTCCATCTTAATCTGCTCCCTGGAGCTGAGGATGCAGCGAGGTGAATAAAGATGGTGCCGTTACGTAAGAGGTGGAAGTTAGTGACTCGTGATGTGAATCTGAGAGATATCAACTGGGTCAGGGTGTCTTCAAGTCAGACTGTGCACTTCCTTATGTAACCCTTCAGCATGCAGAAACTATTATATGACCATATTCTATTCAATATGCTCCTTAGATAACTTTTGATTGTATTGTATTTTCTCCTCATAGCATTGTGAAGCACCTTGAGATGACGTTGTTTCTTAAAGTGTGCTATAGAATATAAATGAAATGTATTAGATGCACCAAAACTCACTATCCCTGCAGCCTGGCGTGGCAGGAATACCAAAAGCAACACGTTCTGTTTACATCCAAGTGTGTGTGTGTGTGTGTGTGTGTGTGTGTGTGTGTGTGTGTGTGTGTGTGTGTGTGTGTGTGTGTGTGTGTGTGTGTGGAAAAGGCACTTTCTTAGAAACACTTAGAAACGCATCAAGAGCAATCTTAGATAAGCCTTTGGTCTATTAAAGATTTAGCCTCAGAGGACGATGGCGATTATTTTAGGATCCACTCATTGTTTACAGTCTGGATGTTAAACAGACACTAACGGCCCGTCCACACACAGGCATGAAAAAAATCTTGAAAAATCTTGAAGCTGGGCGTGTCTGAAGCTTGGCGATTTCACGCGCCCAAGGCGACCAACAACCAATCACGTGAATCTCCCGCCCCCGACATACAAAGCAATAGCAATGTTAAAACGAAGTAAACTGGATATAAAATCCCCAAACAGGCGAAAACCTACCAGTTTCACCCACTGTCTCTGCCACCTCCCTCCATGCCTGGTTCCTCCGGTTTGTATCCCGGTAAATAGTTCTGGTCGTAAAGAACCGGGTGATTTGCTACCGTAATTTCTCGTTTGGAATATGAGGAAATGAACTGCGGTCTGGCTCTCCCAGCTTGCACGCGGTTTGATTGGCTAGCGCTTGTACTGGCGGGAATTGCATAAACGGGATTTGATTGGCTGATGCCAGCTTCGAAAGCATCGGGAGCATCAAAATTTGAACATTGCTCAACTTTTGATGCTCACGATGCTTGCAAAGCCATGCTCCGCTCCCCACAATGCAGTTCGGCGAAGATTCAAAATCTTCTACGTCACCCCATTCAAGTGAATGGGCGAAGCTTTGAAAGATTTGTTTCATGCCTGTGTGGACGGGCCGTAAGGAAGTTTCATGATTTAGTGAATTTTAAATAGGAATTAGATCAAATCCAATAGTTTAGAGTTATCTCAGATTGACTAAAGGACTAATAGCAATATGTTGAGGCTTTGTGTTGCCAGCAGATATTCAAACTAGATATGGAAAGACTGGATCTGTAGTTAGACAGGTCATCATTAAGTGCATTATCAAGTAGTCATTGCATAGTAAGAGTTATTGAGTAGAGTGGCTTGGAGTGAAAATGATGATCGTGCATTTCAGACATTGTTTTACCTTACAGGAGTTTAGCTGACACTTTGACGTGAGCGATATTAAGTGGTAAAACGTTTGTCTGTTTTCTGCACAGAGGAGCTGTTATCAGGAGTAATAAGGAGGTGTTATCAGGAGGAGGGAGGAGGTATTATCAGGTGTAATAAGGAGGTGTTATCAGGAGGAGGGAGGAGCTGTTATCAGGAGTAATAAGGAGGTGTTATCAGGAGGAGGGAGGAGGTGTTATCAGGTGTAATAAGGAGGTGTAATCAGGTGTTATAAGGAGGTGTTATCGGGTGTAATAAGGAGGTGTAATCAGGTGTAATAAGGAGGTGTTATCAGGTGTTATAAGGAGGTGTAATCAGGTGTAATAAGGAGGTGTTATCGGGAGTAATAAGGAGGTGTAATCAGGTGTTATAAGGAGGTGTAATCAGGTGTTATAAGGAGGTGTTATCAGGAGTAATAAGGAGGTGTAATCAGGTGTTATAAGGAGGTGTAATCAGGTGTTATAAGGAGGTGTAATCAGGTGTAATACGGAGGTGTTATCAGGAGGAGGGAGGAGGTGTTATCAGGTGTAATAAGGAGGTGTTATCAGGTGTAATAAGGAGGTGTAATCAGGTGTTATAAGGAGGTGTTATCGGGTGTAATAAGGAGGTGTAATCAGGTGTAATACGGAGGTGTTATCAGGTGTTATAAGGAGGTGTAATCAGGTGTTATAAAGAGGTGTTATCGGGTGTAATAAGGAGGTGTAATCAGGTGTTATAAGGAGGTGTTATCGGGTGTAATAAGGAGGTGTTATCAGGAGGAGGGAGGAGGTGTTATCAGGTGTAATAAGGAGGTGTTATCAGGTGTAATAAGGAGGTGTAATCAGGTGTTATAAGGAGGTGTTATCGGGTGTAATAAGGAGGTGTTATAAGGAGGTGTAATAAGGAGGTGTTATCAGGTGTTATAAGGAGGTGTTATCAGGTGTAATAAGGAGGTGTTATCAGGTGTTATAAGGAGGTGTAATCAGGTGTTATAAGGAGGTGTTATCAGGTGTTATAAGGAGGTGTTATCAGGTGTAATAAGGAGGTGTTATAAGGAGGTGTAATAAGGAGGTGTTATAAGGAGGTGTAATCAGGTGTTATAAGGAGGTGTAATCAGGTGTTATAAGGAGGTGTAATCAGGTGTTATAAAGAGGTGTAATCAGGTGTTATAAGGAGGTGTTATCAGGTGTAATAAGGAGGTGTTATCAGGTGTAATAAGGAGGTGTAATCAGGTGTGAGGAGGTGTTATCAGGTGTGATAAGGAGGTGTTATCAGGAGTAATAAGGAGGTGTTATCAGGTGTTATAAGGAGGTGTAATCATGTGTAATAAGGAGGTGTTATCAGGTGTTATAAGGAGGTGTTATCAGGTGTAATAAGGAGGTGTTATCAGGAGTAATAAGGAGGTGTTATCAGGAGTAATAAGGAGGTGTTATCAGGTGTAATAAGGAGGTGTAATAAGGAGGTGTTATCAGGTGTTATAAGGAGGTGTTATCAGGTGTAATAAGGAGGTGTTATCAGGAGTAATAAGGAGGTGTTATCAGGAGGTGTTATCAGGTGTTATAAGGAGGTGTAATCATGTGTTATAAGGAGGTGTTATCAGGTGTAATAAGGAGGTGTAATAAGGAGGTGTTATCAGGTGTTATAAGGAGGTGTTATCAGGAGTAATAAGGAGGTGTTATCAGGTGTAATAAGCAGGTGTAATAAGGAGGTGTTATCAGGTGTAATAAGGAGGTGTTATCAGGTGTTATAAGGAGGTGTAATCATGTGTTATAAGGAGGTGTTATCAGGTGTAATAAGCAGGTGTAATAAGGAGGTGTTATCAGGTGTAATAAGGAGGTGTAATAAGGAGGTGTTATCAGGTGTGAGGAGGTGTAATCAGGTGTAATAAGGAGGTGTTATCAGGTGTGAGGAGGTGTTAGCAGGTGTAATAAGGAGGTGTTATCAGGTGTGAGGAGGTGTAATCAGGTGTAATAAGGAGGTGTTATCAGGTGTGAGGAGGTGTTATCAGGTGTAATAAGGAGGTGTTATCAGGAGTAATAAGGAGGTGTAATCAGGAGTAATAAGGAGGTGTTATCAGGTGTAATAAGGAGGTGTTATCAGGTGTAATAAGGAGGTGTTATCAGGTGTTGTGAGGAGGTGTTATCAGGTGTGATAAGGAGGTGTTATCAGGAGTAATAAGGAGGTGTTATCAGGAGTAATAAGGAGGTGTTATCAGGTGTTATAAGGAGGTGTAATCATGTGTAATAAGGAGGTGTTATCAGGTGTTATAAGGAGGTGTTATCAGGTGTAATAAGGAGGTGTTATCAGGAGTAATAAGGAGGTGTTATCAGGAGTAATAAGGAGGTGTTATCAGGTGTTATAAGGAGGTGTAATAAGGAGGTGTTATCAGGTGTTATAAGGAGGTGTTATCAGGAGTAATAAGGAGGTGTTATCAGGTGTAATAAGCAGGTGTAATAAGGTGGTGTTATCAGGTGTAATAAGGAGGTGTAATAAGGAGGTGTTATCAGGTGTTATAAGGAGGTGTAATCATGTGTTATAAGGAGGTGTTATCAGGTGTAATAAGCAGGTGTAATAAGGAGGTGTTATCAGGTGTAATAAGGAGGTGTAATAAGGAGGTGTTATCAGGTGTGAGGAGGTGTAATCAGGTGTAATAAGGAGGTGTTATCAGGTGTGAGGAGGTGTTATCAGGTGTAATAAGGAGGTGTTATCAGGAGTAATAAGGAGGTGTAATCAGGAGTAATAAGGAGGTGTTATCAGGTGTAATAAGGAGGTGTTATCAGGTGTAATAAGGAGGTGTTATCAGGTGTAATAAGGAGGTGTTATCAGGTGTAATGAGGAGGTGTTATCAGGTGTGAGGAGGAGGTGTTATCAGGTGTGAGGAGGAGGTGTTATCAGGTGTGAGGAGGAGGTGTTATCAGGTGTGAGGAGGAGGTGTTATCAGGAGTAATAAAGAGGTGTTATCAGGTGTGAGGAGGAGGTGTTATCAGGAGTAATAAGGAGGTGTTATCAGGAGTAATAAGGAGGTGTTATCAGGAGGTGTTATCAGGAGTAATAAGGAGGTGTTATCAGGAGTAATAAGGAGGTGTTATCAGGTGTAATAAGGAGGTGTTATCAGGTGTAATAAGGAGGTGTTATCAGGAGTAATAAGGAGGTGTTATCAGGTGTGAGGAGGAGGTGTTATCAGGTTTAATAAGGAGGTGTTATCAGGAGTAATAAGGAGGTGTTATCAGGTGTAATAAGGAGGTGTTATCAGGTGTAATAAGGAGGTGTTATCAGGAGTAATAAGGAGGTGTTATCAGGAGGTGTTATCAGGTGTAATAAGGAGGTGTTATCAGGAGTAATAAGGAGGTGTTATCAGGTGTAATAAGGAGGTGTTATCAGGTGTAATAAGGAGGTGTTATCAGGAGTAATAAGGAGGTGTTATCAGGAGTAATAAGGAGGTGTTATCAGGAGTAATAAGGAGGTGTTATCAGGTGTGAGGAGGAGGTGTTATCAGGTGTAATAAGGAGGTGTTATCAGGTGTGAGGAGGAGGTGTTATCAGGAGTAATAAGGAGGTGTTATCAGGAGTAATAAGGAGGTGTTATCAGGAGTAATAAGGAGGTGTTATCAGGAGTAATAAGGAGGTGTTATCAGCTGTTATCAGGAGTAATAAGGAGGTGTTATCAGGTGTGAGGAGGTGTTATCAGGTGTAATAAGGAGGTGTTATCAGGAGTAATAAGGAAGTGTTATCAGGTGTGAGGAGGAGGTGTTATCAGGAGTAATAAGGAGGTGTTATCAGGAGTAATAAGGAGGTGTTATCAGGAGTAATAAGGAGGTGTTATCAGGAGTAATAAGGAGGTGTTATCAGCTGTTATCAGGAGTAATAAGGAGGTGGTATCAGGTGTGAGGAGGAGGTGTTATCAGGTGTAATAAGGAGGTGTTATCAGGAGTAATAACGAAGTGTTATCAGGTGTGAGGAGGAGGTATTATCAGGTGTGAGGAGGAGGTGTTATCAGGAGTAATAAGGAGGTGTTATCAGGAGTAATAAGGAGGTGTAATCAGGAGTAATAAGGAGGTGTTATCAGCTGTTATCAGGAGTAATAAGGAGGTGTTATCAGGTGTGAGGAGGAGGTGTTATCAGGTGTAATAAGGAGGTGTTATCAGGTGTGAGGAGGAGGTGTTATCAGGAGTAATAAGGAGGTGTTATCAGGAGTAATAAGGAGGTGTTATCAGGAGTAATAAGGAGGTGTTATCAGCTGTTATCAGGAGTAATAAGGAGGTGTTATCAGGTGTGAGGAGGAGGTGTTATCAGGTGTAATAAGGAGGTGTTATCAGGTGTGAGGAGGAGGTGTTATCAGGAGTAATAAGGAGGTGTTATCAGCTGTTATCAGGAGTAATAAGGAGGTGTAATTAGGAGGATATCTGTACCTCTGTGGGGCTCTGAGGTCCAGTGGAGGCTTTGTATCCGAGCTGTTATAAGGAGTAATAAGGAGGTGTTATCAAGTGTAATAAGGAGGTGTTATCAGGTGTAATACGGAGGTGTTATCAGGTGTAATAAGGAGGTGTTATCAGCTGTTATCAGGTGTAATAAGGAGGTGTTATCAGGTGTAATAAGGAGGTGTTATCAGGTGTAATAAGGAGGTGTTATCAGCTGTTATCAGGTGTAATAAGGAGGTGTTATCAGGTGTAATAAGGAGGTGTTGCATGGAGACCGGGTGACGACACTACCTATTGACGCAGCAACCACTGTAAGTTATATTGTTGTTTAATTAGACTTCTCTGTTTCATTTATTCTACTCTGTATAATTGTTCTGTAGTTATTGTAGCTAAAACGGCGCTTTTGAGAGATTTTAAATCTCAGATCTGCTCAAAGTGAACCTGTTACACAGGTCTCAGTGGGGCTCTCAACCCTGCATTACAATATAGGCAGGGACACTCTGCTGTCGCCCATCAGCTGTAGAGAGTTAACTAATTAGAGGGGCGTGGCCTCACAGCTGTGAGAACTCAGCAATCAGGCGTCCATTTTAGGTAGCTCTTTCCTGGAGCGTCAGCTTCAGCGTCAGACAGCCGAAGACTGACAAAGACATTGGAGTCCTGCGGGAGTCAAAGACTGACAAAGACATTGGAGTCCTGCGGGAGTCACGAGGGAGGCAAAGAGGAGGCAAATCCTCCTCTGATTGAGCTAATTACCGCTGGTGTTTTATTTTATTTAGTTTTTTAGCCCCTCATGCTATAATCATGTGTATTTTCTCCATTCCTGTTCATGTGTCTTCTCGCAATCATCGCTGGCCCCATGTATCTCCTAATCGCTATAACCGGCCTGCTCTCGTCTATCCCACATGCTCCACTGACATCCAACATCTAGTTTCAGGCGGCCTGTGGAACTGCCAGTCAGCTGTTCCTAAGGCTGACTTCATCTCTGGCTACGCTTCCCTGCAGTCTCTGGATTTCCTTGCTCTCGCTGAGACCTGGATTACTCCATCCAACACATCCACCCCAGCAGCTCTCTCCACAGCATATTCCTTCTCCCATACACCCAGACCCACTGGCAGAGGAGGTGGCACTGGTCTCCTGCTCTCTCCCAAATGGAGCTTTTCCCTCTTCAAGCTACCTAACTTCACTCCTTCCACCTTTGAATTCCATGCCGTCACAGTAACCCATCCTATACAACTAACCATTGTTGTTCTCTACCGTCCACCAGGCGCCTTGGGGGACTTCTTGGAGGAATTAGATAATCTCCTCTCACACATCCCTGAAACTGGCCCTCCCGCTGTACTTCTCGGAGACTTCAACCTCCAGACAGGGAAGATATCTGAACTAACATCTCTGTTAACCACCTTTGCTTTCTCACTGTCTCCATCCCCACCAACTCATAAAGCTGGCAATGTCCTTGATCTCATATTCTCAAGGAACTGCTCTACTTCTAACCTCTCTGTAAACCCGCACACATCCGATCACTTCTTCATTTCATTCTCTTTACCCCTTTCCAAACATAACAAACTAATCTCTTCTCATCCTGCACCTGTCCGCCGTAACCTTCGTTCCCTCTCCCCCTCTACCTTTGCCTCATCGGTTCTCTCAGCCCTCCCTTCCTCTGACTCGTTCCAACTCCTACCTCCAAACTCTGCTGCAGAAACTCTCCTCTGTACGCTCTCATCCTCTCTGGACTCTCTCTGTCCTCTCACATCTCGGCAGGCTCGTCAGTCCCTTCCTGCTCCCTGGCTAAATGACGCACTGCGTGCCAATAGAACCGTCCTTAGGGCAGCAGAGCGGAAACGGTGGAAATCCAAACACCATGACGACCTCCTAACCAATCAGGCTCTCCTCTCCTCTTTCTCTGCTTCCATCTCTCAGGCAAAAAGCACTTTCTTTCAAGATAAGATCCAATCTTCCTATTCCAATCCCAAAAAACTATTTTCCATCTTCTCTTCCCTCCTGGACCCCCCAAAAGCCCCTTCCCCCTCCTCCCTTCTGTCAAGCGACTTTGTTAACCACTTTGAAAAAAAGGTTGATGATTTTCGCTCTTCTTTTTCTGACTCACCTTTACTCACCACTGGGTCACCAGACCCTCCTTTCACCCACACACTAACCTCCTTTTCCCCTCTCTCTCCAAGTGAGGTTCTTACCCTCATTACCTCTGCCCGGCCCTACCACCTGTCCTCTGGACCCTATCCCTTCAAACCTCCTTCAGACTATCGCTCCTGATATTCTACCGTTTCTCACCCATTTCATCAACACTTCTCTAACTTCTGGTCACTTTCCAAACAGTCTCAAGGAGGCAAGAGTAAACCCTCTCCTAAAGAAACCCACTCTCAACCCGTCTGATGTTATAAACTACAGGCCTGTCTCTCTCCTCCCGTTCCTGTCTAAAACACTTGAACGGGCTGTCTTTAAACAACTCTCCTGTTATCTCCATCAGAACAACCTTCTGGATCCGCACCAGTCTGGTTTCAAGGCAGGTCACTCCACAGAAACTGCTCTCATTGCTGTCTCTGAGGAACTGCACACTGCTAAAGCAGCCTCCCTCTCCTCTGTCATCATCCTGTTGGACCTGTCTGCTGCATTCGACACGGTGAACCATTAGATCCTCCTTCGCACTCTCCAAGAACTTGGAGTTTCAGGCTCTGCACTTTCCCTCCTCACCTCATACCTCAAAGACCGCACATACAGGGTAACTTGGAGAGGGTCCGAGTCCGACCCTTGTCAATTAACTACAGGGGTCCCTCAGGGCTCTGTTCTTGGTCCCCTCCTCTTCTCCCTGTACACAAACTCGCTCGGATCAGTCATTAGCCCGCATGGTTTTTCATACCACTGCTACGCTGATGACATGAATCCTGTCCTTTCCCCGCTCAGAGACCCAGGTCGTCGCACGCATCTCTGCTTGTCTAGCTGACATCTCTCAGTGGATGTCTGCTCATCACCTCAAGCTCAACCTTGACAAGACTGAACTGCTTTTCCTTCGGGGAAAAGATTGTCCCACTCTTGACCTGACGATCAACATCGGCACCTCTGTTGTTTCCCCGACTCAGACTGCAAGGAATCTGGGTGTGATCCTAGATAACAACCTGTCCTTCACTGCAAACATAGCTGCTACAACCCGCTGCTGCAGATACACTCTTTACAACATCAGGAAGATACGTCCCCAGCTGACCCAGAAAGCCACGCAGGTTCTGGTCCAGGCTCTCGTCACCTCACGCCTAGACTACTGCAACTCCCTCCTGGCTGGTCTACCTGCATGTGCCATCCGACCTCTGCAGCTCATCCAGAATGCAGTGGCTCGTCTGGTCTTCAACCTTCCTGAATTTTCCCACACCACTCCGCTCCTCCGCTCCCTCCACTGGCTTCCGGTAACTGCTAGAATCCACTTCAAGACAATGGTACTTGCGTACCATGCTGCGAATGGATCTGGCCCTTCCTACATCCAGGACATGGTTAAACCGTACACCCCAGCACGTGCACTCCGCTCTGCATCAGCCAAACAGCTCGCTGCACCCTCGCTGCCAAGGGGACCCAAGTTCCCATCAGCAAAAACACATGGGTTTGCTATCCTGGCTCCAAAATGGTGGAATGAGCTCCCCATTGACATCAGGACAGCAGATAGCTTACACACCTTCCAGACTGAAAACTCATCTCTTTCGACTCCACTTCGAGCGATAGAATTACTAACAATGAACTGCTAACAGAGCACTTATATACTAATAAAGGACTGGCTTATCTATAGCCAGTTGAGTAGCACTTGAAATGTTTGGCTCTATGAAACCTGATGTACTTTATGATTCTGTTTTCTTCAAGGTTGTGTCTTCCTGGTCGATTGTACTTATTGTAAGTCGCTTTGGATAAAAGCGTCAGCTAAATGTAATGTAATGTTATCCGGTGTAATAAGGAGGTGTTATCAGGAGTAATAAGGAGGTGTTATCAGGTGTAATAAGGAGGTGTTATCAGCTGTTATCAGGTGTAATAAGGAGGTGTTATCAGGTGTAATAAGGAGGTGTTATCAGCTGTTATCAGGTGTAATAAGGAGGTGTTATCAGGAGTAATAAGGAGGTGTAATAAGGAGGATATCTGTACCTCTGTGGGGCTCTGAGGTCCAGTGGAGGCTTTGTATCCGAGCTGCAGGAGCATGGCCTCCGCTGCGTTCCTCTTGGCCACCTTCTTGTTGGGTCCTGTTCCCGTGGCAACCTCGCCGTTCACCTTCACCTGCAGACAGGTGAGCACACGTGAGATAAAGAAACATCCAGAATGGTTATATTTTCTGATTTATAAATGAATGTAATGGCTGTACAGATATATGTGTGTGATAATGAATGACTATAATGATATAGGTTGCTCTGACATCATAAAAAAGTCAAAGAATATCAAATATTAATATTATTTTCCACTTTCATCAAGTAAGATCTTCTAACTAACATGAGTCCTAATCAAAACTACCAAAAATACATTTATTTCTTAACTTTTAACCCCTTTAAATGTCACTTTCTTGACTTTATGCCTAATATTTTTGATGAAAACAAACAAATAAACAAACGCAAACATGTAATTATCTTCTTAATACTGAATGTAGGGGAATATGTACTCATTTGTACCAAGGATTATCAAAAGAAAAACAGTTGTAAAATGTTATATATTCATATTATGTTCTACTTTAGAGCTTCATCAGTCCAAAATATCCATACATTTTAAGAATTAGTACCATTTTACATAATGCCACTGGTATTAAAAATAAAACGCAAACATTAAATTATCTTCTATATCTCAGGTGTTGATGCATTTCTATTTTTTGTGCAGGAAACTGGAGAAAACATGGCTCATAATCAATTATAATCAAAGTGCAGGGCTCTAGATGTAATAGAAAGCAGGATTTAATGCTGTGGGATCAAAATGTGTTTCCATTGATATGTCTTCGTGGCTAGACACTTTATTACAGAGGCTGAAAATTGAAATATAAAATCACTGCGTTGCAAAAATGTTTAAAAATCCCCAAAATCATGATTTCCCGTCACTTTCATTCACTCTCCTCCTCTAACGCTGCTCCGTACGCTTTGCATCCCGCAGAAATGCCGCGAGTGAAGTGTTTGTTTTGCATTGATCCCAAAACATTAAATCTGTCGGCGCAGAATGTAAGCAGAGGAATTTCCAAGAGAATATCAGCCGTTGTTGTGTTATGCAAACAGACAATTACACTGAACAAATAACATGGTGCGAGCCAGAGCCTGTGAACAAGCTGCTGGAGCATCGAGGAGGCGAACAACCAGGGGGAGAGACGGGAGAGACCCATCAATTACAGAAAAGCAAAAATAAACACAGTTGCTTTTTATCAAATTCTTACAGATGATCACACAGCATCACATTCATCTCAGGCTGCAGGCTTTCTCTGTAAGTGACTCAATAAGAGAATCACTTGAGCCGTGCGGAGGAAACAATGTGGACATTTTAGACGAAGGAGAACACACACACTCTCAGGGCCTAATGTGAGTATCAAAGAGACGGGGAGAATAGGTCTGAGGCTGAATTACTGCTCTGAAGAGGAGGATTACGGAGAAGAGAGACAAAGGGCGAGAGTTTGACTGGGAGAGGCGGACGCAGGAAGACGAACAGGAAGCGAGAGACAAAGACGAGTGCAGTTTAAAGGTTGTGCATACATTAAAATGGACTCTAAACTGAGCACAGCTTGAGACACTCTCAGACGGGAAGCCAACCTGCAAAAGAGTCAATTTGTCCTTTTTTCGCCATCTCTGCAGACTGCAGTGACCTTGTGATCCTGACAAATTCAAAACATCAGCATGTACAAAATACCCCGATTCATGCCTGGGAACAGATCGTTAAAGCATGCAATTACGTTAAAAGGGACGTTTTTCTTATCGTACGCTTCTAATATCGTCTCCAACATGAAAAATATACTTTGGGGTAATAACGTAGCTTTTGCAAATCTGTAAAAAACCAAGGAGGTAAAACAGAGAGAGGAAAAGCCAGTTGTTTTATTAAAAACTAAGAAGATCAGACGAGGAAAATGCTGCAGTGTTGGCCAAATCTCTGCAGGGAATACTCGGTGATTTATGCTCTGCTTTTGGGGGAAATGCATTATTTGAAATGGAATTCATCCAAAAGTTAAACATACTTCAATTTCTACACTTTTACCAGCTAGTTGCCTGCAGTAAAGGCTCCCTAGCATCTCAAAACTCTTTAATAAACGTAAAGGAGAATTAGGCGCTTTCACACCGGAGTACTTTTCCCGTTTAGTTCCGATAGTTCCTGGGATTTTGCGTTCACACCAAAAAGAGAACTTAGTTCATGAGAACTGTTCCCCCCTTTTAAGTCCCTGCTAGAGAGGTGGTACTTTCCTGAGGAGAAAAAAGTTCCAATTTCTATTGGCTGGGCGAATTGCAAACCACGCCCCGTAAAACTCTGAAAAGTTTGTGAAGCCGCCGTTGCATTTGCTGGCATTAGCATTAGCATTAGCCCCGCGCTTCAACGCAGAGAGAATAACTCAGTGGCGAACCGTCAGGGCCTTCAAGGTATTCAGAGAATACCCTGAAACACTCAGATAAAACAAACAAAAAATCAATTTAATTATATAAATAAAATGTAATAAAATGTATATAAAGTGAATAAATGAGAATGGTATCTGTGTTGTTGATCTGTAATATCACAGTGTTACGTTGATTTGTTTGTCCTTCTCGGACCATGCACTACGCATTTCAGTGGTTTTGTGTTAGAAAAGAAAGCAACCAATCAGATCTTGTTCTGGGTCTCTGGGTAGAATATCCTTCAAGGTATTTTACATCCTTGATAGAATGCCCTGGCCGTTGCACTGAATGAGAGCGTACGTTTGGACTGACAGTTTGATCAACCAATCATATATTGATTTGTAGCCAATGGGCGTGTTCTTCCAGAGTTTCCCTCGGTTCCAGGGTATTCTAGAAGGCCCGCTAGTTAACTGGCTCGAGACAGAGGATCTAGATGAGTGCGACGAAGCAATTCATGCCGTTTTATTGTTTTTAACGTTGAAATGACAAGTGCAACAGGTGTAGATGAAGTTGTGAGTACCCTTTTCAAGACGACAATTCAGTGAAAAGACGGACATTATAACAGCGGGGCGGCGGGGGGTGTGTGTGTCTACAGAAGGTCCAGTTGTGATAGACACGGTTAGCCACTGGAATAACTTATATTATATTATAATATTATTATATTTATGGCAACACAAAAGAAACATGGGAGCGGTGGAGATGAGGAGGTGTCGGCGTTCTGGCGATTTACTCGGAAGGCTTCAGTAGAAGCTGCTGGGAGTCCCAGCAGCTTCTACTGAAGCCAGTCCCCAACTCCGGGGACTTCCGGCCGGGGACTCCGGGTGGCAGTATACGCCATAGATATATATAAACACTAGATGGCTCAAGGGGGAGTCGCCAGCGTAGCTCACTGGTGGCCATCTTGCCACAGTCAACAACTACTGCTACAGCTGTTGTAAGGTGAGTGATCTGCACAGAAATGCTCTTAACTCACTGAAATCTTGACTGATTTACAAACGGTTTGGTTTATTATAAACGTTATTAGCATGGCTATGATACAGGAGACAACAAGACATGTTGAAAAAAAAGTTCATGATTATAATGATAAGGCTGCAGTATCATAACTACATCTTTGATGTTCATAACAAACCAAACCGTTTGGAAATTGGTTGAAAATTGAGCAATCTACGGTTATTTCAATAGTGCACCAGAGACATGATGTTATGAATGAGCGAGCTGCCTGTGGCAAGATGGCCGCCATGTGGCAACGTCGGTCTCCATTGGCCAGCAGCGCGGGTGAGTCATCTAGTGTTTATATATATCTATGGTATACGCCGTGAAGTGGTTTGCGGCCTGCCAGTAAACCCAAAGCAGAAGAAGAAGAAGTGACGTCAGCGGCTTCATTTGCGTAATCCTCCCTCAGGCACTTACTCCGGTGTGAATGCGATCGGCTCTTAGTTCCATGGGGGCACTAAGTGCTGGGAACTAAGTGCTGGGAACTAAGTACGGCAAAGTACTTGGTGTGAAAGCGGCTATTGATCCACTTGTGTTGGTCGTGTGATGCATCTAGAAGTGGAAAGAAGTCCTTTCTGTGACGAGGAAACACCTGTAACTCCTTCTTTTTACTTGTTATACCACACTTCTATTAAACGAACACAAAATCTGTCAATATTTCTTTTATTTCTGGCAAAACTGCATCTTTTATCCACGGATTCTCCCTCTGGAGAAACTGACGTACGATCTCAATCATACCTCGGACACTTGCTGTGAAAGCTTGTTTTCCTTCAGAGACTCGTTGGCTCCGACTGTTTGACGAGTGATATTTATGTTACGTTCCTGAACAATCAATCACAGTCTCTCTTGTGTTTCTCTCTTACAGTTGAACTGTGTCTGTTGCTTAAAGGCAAGGCAAGGCAAGGCAAGTTTATTTATATAGCACTTTTCAACACAAGGCAATTCAAAGTGCTTTACAAAAAATGAAAGACATTAAGAAAATGGCATTTAAAATCAGTCATTAAAAAGAAAAGCGAATAAAATAAACATTAAAAGAAAAGAAAAAAGAAGGCAGGCTTCTGAGGTGTTTTCACTTTTCTGTTGTTCTTGCGGGGAATGAATGTCTTTTAAGTCAAATGTGCCTCTTTTTAAGTTGATTTCCAGTCATGCTGATAGTAAATATAGTCCAGTGCATGCTGTGTGAATCAAACAACAATATATAAGCCATGAGGACTATCAGTTTGAAAAGTGACAGTGTTTATATCTCGCAGAAACACGTACTGTTTTCCCAGGAATGATGTCATGTTATTAAAGCAGCTCTGAATACGATCTCTGTCTGATGAGATTCCTCCTCCATGCTCTGTTTACCGGATTAATGATAAACAGCTAATCATCCATAACTTAGTTAGAGGTTAAAGGTTGTTGCTGCAGCAGGACCTGGGAACTTATTCTGTTAATGAATACAGACTCCAAACCACACAGAGTATCTCAAATATATCTCAATATATATATATGCCGTTAATAACTGTGTAATTTATACCTGGCTGCTAAATCCTTAGAATAGTTACAAGGTGTGTTTTTTGCATTTTGTATTTTGTAAATTGTGTAACTTGCTGCTGTTAAATACCATCAAACTATGTGCAATGTGTACATTATTATATACATATGCCATTAATAACTATGTAATATATACCTGGCTGCTAAATCCTAAGAACTGTTACAGGATTTGTATTTTGAAAAGTATATATTTTTCATTATATCATAACTTAGTACTTTTTTTTAACATATGTAACATTAAGCTGTCTGTGGCTCCTTCCTGCTGTAACGATGCAAGTGTCCCCTCTGTGGGACTACTAAATATTCTGATGTCTGTCTGCAGCACAGAGGAGACAACCTGTGTGTTTCCTTTATTACCAACGACAGGCTGATATTTAAATGTAATAGTATAAAAGATACGAGGGAAACAAAGCTTGGAAGATATGAGGTTTTTTATGCATGCTATGAAGATAATGAGAGGTTTTCAACTGGGAGGATGATGAGACAATGAGGGGGAGAGAGGAGAAAGAAAGGTGGAAAGATGGGAAGTCTAAAAGTGCAAAGACGAGGGTAGAAGAATTGGAAAATAATGTGTCATCTGCTGGATTACATACTGGCAACAACTTCCTCAAATCTGTGTTGTTTGGAAACTAAAATACATCAAGAAGGAAAGAAAAGGCATGTGCTGGGAAGCAGAAACGTCACATTGCTCCATCGAGGAAAACAAAGCTTAGAAGATATTACATTACATTTAGCTGAGTAGATATCCGAGTTATTTTCATGCATGCTGGAAAGAAAATGATTATCTAAGAGAGGTTTTCAACAGGGAGGAGGATGAGACAGTGAGGTGGAGAGAGGAGCAAGAAAGGTGGAAAGAGGGGGGTCTAATAGTGTCCAACGAAGAGAGTGTCCAATTAAATTATGAATGATATACTATGAGCAGAAGAGCTTGCATAAGGTGGATTACATATTGGAAACATACTGGTGTTGTTTTGGACACTCACATACACTAAGAAGGAAGGAGAGAGCGGAAAGGTCACATTGTTGGCACTTAAAAGATCAGAAGAAATGAAAATGTTTTTCTCAGAGATGTGAGCGGGGTGAAAGGTCCATGCATGAGTTTCATTTAAAGCCTGAACTGCCCGGAGACTCGTCCTGCAGCGTTTGACTGCACATGTGACAGAAATAGAATATTCCTTTGAGAGAGAACGAAATGTAGTTCGTAGTGTAAAGAGGTTATATAATGCTGAGGCCTGAGATGAGGGTCTTCTCCTGGACTTGGTTTCCCCTCTTGATATGACTGACAGTCACATGACCGTCCACTTTCTCGTACATATACCTCAACACAAACCCATTTCTTTATTTATCTATTACGAGGTTTGTACGAAAAAAAAGATATTCTTATTCTATCCCTAAAGGATGATTTAGCTTTGAATATTAGTGCATTAAAAGTACAGTAATAATAATGGATAAGAAGGTTTTTTATTGACATTTGAACCCAAGTGTAATATTCTACGCCTAGATTGGACTTGAATTCATTATTTGTAAATGTGTACTGTTGCGTTTAAAGAGCGCATCTTCGAAGCGTCGAATCGAAGAAGACGACGAAAAAGAAGAACAAGAAGACGAATAATGACATGCTGGTGACACGTGGAATAAAAGTCTTGTCTGTTTCCCGTGTATAACAACGTGTAGGCAT
>JAPTMU010000456.1:0-105000 GCA_028583405.1 Pogonophryne albipinna
GTATTACCCGAAAAGAAAATGTTGCTTATTTTAAGAATAAAAACAAAATCTCCAAAAAAATGGGAGTAAAAAGTAAAAATTCCGAAGTAAATTATTTTCCCGAATTCTGAAAAAAAGCCAGAATTCTGCAAAAATATATAAAAAATTCAGACAAAAAAAGGTCAAAAAAATTTAAGTTTAAATTCTGTTTTTTATTTTCTAATTTCTTCCTGAAAATTTCAGAATTCTGAGAAAAAAAAATCAGAATTCCGACTTTTTGCTCAAAACAAAAAAAAACGCTAGTAAAATGTAATGTTAGAGCTTTTGTTTTTAAGTCCTAAAATATTGTGTATGATCGATCGTCCAAGTCTTTGAGATCAGTGTCATTAAACCATTAAGCCAGGAACGGACACGTGTCATTAAGATGTGAAGTTTAACGTGTTTTAGCCAGGTTGGTAGTTGAGTTAAACTCAAAGACTATACACAAAGGAATAAACTATATTTAATGATCGCAGCTCTGCAGTTTCACCAGTTTGTGACTCCTCCTCTTTCTGTGCGTTCACAGGCTGGACTTCTCTCTGACTGAAGATGAAGTGAACAACACGATTATCTTAAACCTGGAGGTGTACAGGTACGATGAGCCCACACTGGATATTCATCAGCATGGTTTCATGGTTAATCCCCCGATAGATTATACTATATTAATGTCTATCAATGTTTTCATTAATATCTTAAAATTCAAGCCTCTTTGCAGATAAAGGCCGACACATTTTGGGGGTTATTCAGCTGTTTTTAAGTCTCCAATTCATATTTGCTTCATATTATAACGATTTCTGAAGAAAGTCGTATTTCTTTGAAGAAAAGTCGTAATTTTTTTGAAGAAAAGTTGGAATTCTTTGAAGAAAAGTCGTAATTTTAAGAAGAAAAATCGTAATTCTTTGAAGAAAAGTCGTAATTTTTAGGAGAAAAGTCGTAATTTTAAGAAGAAAAGTCGGAATTTTAAGAAGAAAAGTCGGAATTTTTAGAAGACAATTCGGAATTTTTGGAAGAAAAGTCGGAATTTTTGGAAGAAAAGTTGGAATACTGCAAATAAAGTCGGAACATATTTGCAGTTTATCAGTTGTTATTTTTCCTTAGCTGTGTGTGTTTCCTTTCTCACACCTTTTACCTTAAATGAATAAGAATCTAAACTAGAAAATGCATTTCCTGCAGAAAATGTGTGCGAATGCTGTAAACTGTGAACATTTATGGCTGAATTTAGCTGAAAATGCAGAAAAAGCTGAATGTGTTATTAGCTGAATGGTAGCTGCTTTTAGCTAAAGAAAATGCAGAAAAAGCTTAATATTTCAAAGAAAAGGTTTAAAAAAAGGTATAAACAACAACATGTATAGCCTTGATGTCCTGAAATAGCTGAATAATGTAATAGTTGAATGGTTTCTGCAGCTGAAAATAGGCTGAAGGAGTTAAATATCAGATGTAAGTAGTAGTGAATGAATATGTATTAAGATGAGAAAAGAAAGTAAAAAGGCTTGGGAAAGCAGAAGAATATTTGAACTGCAAACTTTTGAACTAACTTGATGGTGAATGATCTGTCGCCATGCCAACAGCATTTGATGACATCCCATAATACTCTTAGATGTGTTGATGGCTGCATCGTTACCAAACCTGTGAAGTTTTGGGCCATTTCGAGCATTTTCACTGAAGTTATGAGCAAACCGTGTTTCATGGTGAGCATTGTGTTGCCATGGCAACGGCATTTGAAGAAATCTCAAAACTGTCCCCTAGATGTCTTCACGGCTGGACTGTTAGCACACATGTGAAGTTTGAGCACTTTTTGAACATTTTCATAGGAGTTAGACATTACATTAGGAGGTTACATTACTCTCTCTCATCTCTTCATCGCCCTCTCTCTCTTCTCTCTCTCTTCTCTTGATCGCCCTCTCTCTCTTCTCTTGATCATTCATCATCATCGGTGTGTGTCTGTGTGAGAGAGAGAGTGTGTGTGTGTGTGTCTTTGTGTGAGAGAGAGAGCGTGTGTGTGTCTCTGTGTGAGAGAGAGATGTGTGTGTGTCTGTGTGTGTGAGAGAGAGTGATGTGTGTGTGTCTGTGTGTGTGAGAGAGAGAGTGTGTGTGTCTGTGTGTGTGAGAGAGAGTGAGTGTGTGTGTCTGTGTGTGTGAGAGAGAGAGAGAGTGTGTGTGTGTGTGTGTGTGTGTGTGTGTGTGTGTGTGTGTGTGTGTGTGTGTGTGGTGTGTGTGTGTGTGTGTGTGTGTGTGTGTGTGTGTGTGTGTGTGTGTGTGTGTGTGTGTGTGTGTGTGTGTGTGTGTGTGTGTGTGTGTGTGTGTGTGTGTGTGTGTGTGTGTGTGTGTTAGAGAGAGAGTGTGTGAGAGTGTGTGTGTGAGAGAGAGAGAGAGTGTGTGTGTGTGAGAGAGAGAGAGTGTGTCTGTGTGAGAGAGAGATGTGTGTGTGTGTGTGTGTGTGTGTGTGTGTGTGTGTGTGTCTGTGTGTTGAGAGAGAGAGAGAGAGAGAGAGAGAGAGAGAGAGAGAGAGAGAGAGAGAGAGAGAGAGAGAGAGAGAGAGAGAGAGAGAGGAGAGAGAGAGAGAGAGAGAGAGAGAGAGAGAGAGAGAGAGAGAGAGAGGAGAGAGAGAGAGAGAGAGAGAGAGAGAGAGAGAGAGAGAGAGAGAGAGAGAGAGAGAGAGAGAGAGAGAGTGTGTGTGTGTGTGTGTGTGTGTGTGTGTGTGTGTGTGTGTGTGTGTGTGTGTGTGTGTGTGTGTGTGTGTGTGTGTGTGTGTGTGTGTGTGTGTGTGTGTGTGTGTGTGTGTGTGTGTGTGTGTGTGTGTGTGTGTGTGTGTGTGTGTGTGTGTGTGTGTGTGTGTGTGTGTGTGTGTGTGTGTGTGTGTGTGTGTGTGTGAGAGAGTGTGTGTGTTGTTGAAGCAAACACAGTAGTGGTGGCTTAAAGCCCACCTCTGCTCCGCGCCGTTCGTTAGATGAGCCTGGTCAGATTAATAAGAGAAGGAGTTCAAAACACCGGCATAAAAGTTATAACAATAATCTGATTTTAATGGTAAAAAACACCAATACAAATTACAAAGTACTCTGGACTCCCAGCTCTACTGCTGTGCGATACAGGTATCGGGACCAGCCAGTCAGAAACAAGGGGGGCATTTTGCATGAATAAACAACAGTATATATGGACATATTTGGGCGGAGATGTGGGTCGGCTCTTCCATCCCATTTTACTCCTAAGTGAAGCGTGAGAGCCTCGGAACTAGTCAAGGTCAGAATCACTTTTTATCTTCCACCTAACTTCACTCCTTTACTTTCCCAGGGAAGATTTCACACAAACTATTCTTTCCCAAAACAATCAAACATTGTACACAGATATATTGGTGCTTGAGATTATATTGGCCCCAGGAAGAACCTTGAATAAGAACATGTGCATGTGCTGGTGGGGGGGAAAGTGTATGTGTGTGTGTGTGTGCTGATATCTGGGTCAGTGAGTGTATGTGTGTGTGCTGGAGACAGGAGGTGTAAGTGTGTGTGTCAGGGTATCTGGGTCATAGAGTGTAAGTGAAAAGGGTTATATATATAGGATTACTTTAAAACAGTCCCAAATAATACATGTTCACTTCAATACAGTTCAAGATAATACCTGTTTACTTTAATACAGTTTAGAACAATATCTGTTTGCTTTAGTGTGTGTGTGTGAGAGGGAGTGTGTGTGTGAGATGTGTGTGTGTGTGTGTGTGTGTGTGTGTGTGTGTGTGTGTGTGTGTGTGTGTGTGTGTGTGTGTGTGTGTGTGTGTGTGTGTGTGTGTGTGTGTGTGTGTGTGTGTGTGTGTGTGTGTGTGTGTGTGTGTGTGTGTGTGTGTGTGTGTGTGTGTGTGTGTGTGTGTGTGTGTGTGTGTGTGTGTGTGTGAGAGAGAGTGTGTCTGTGTGTGTGTGTGAGAGAGAGAGAGTGTGTGTGTGTGAGAGAGAGAGAGTGTGTGTGTGAGAGAGAGAGAGAGAGAGAGAGAGAGAGAGAGAGAGAGAGAGAGAGAGAGAGAGAGAGAGAGAGAGAGAGAGAGAGAGAGAGAGAGAGAGAGAGAGAGAGAGTTTTAATTGTTACAGCTCAAATGCATTGCAATAACTTCCATGTTAAAAAAACACTTTAAAAAGCTGAATATTTTAAAAAGTATAACATATTTAGAAAAAGTTGAAAGTTTCCCATCATGTGTTGAAAAGGCTGAATAGTTTGATATTTGAATGGTTCCTGCAGCTGGAATTAGGCTGAAGGAGTTAAATAAAGATATTACATGTAAGTAGTAGTGATTGAATGTTTACAAACACCTGTGTGTGTAAACCCAGAGATCAAAGATTTCCATGGTGTCTGCTCTGATTGGATGATGTGACTCACGTGTGTGTGGCTCCAATCTGCCCAGCAACACCATGACAACCAACTGCAGCACTGAGTCCCATAAGAATGCATTGGGGATTATATCTGACAATTTTGCCACCTGTTCAAAAACTATGGCTCTTATAAAAAAATGACCAGACCGTGAGCATCAGGGAACCCCAATGAACTGAAATATGTTTTGTTTTGGGTTTTGTGTGTACAATGTGGAGATGGGAGCAGTTTGTCTAAAGTGTACTTCTCTCTGCTCTGAAGAAAGATCTGGAACAATTTTACATGGGAATCAATTGGGAGCTAGCTGGACTTTTTCTCTCTTCATGCCCTCAAGAGGCATTTTGTTTAATATTTTTTCCTATTTTATTTTTATTTTCCAACCTAGGAGAGGTTTTCCTACGTTTTTCATGAAAGAATATGTCTGAGGAGTGTAGGGTTTGGGAATTATGGCAAGTTTAAAATATTTTTGGAGGAGAATTTCGAGCTGTCCTGCACTCTGTTTTGAGATCAAAGCACTCTAGACTTAACAAGCTGCTCCATCCACTCTAATGTTAAAATCTGAAAAAGGCCTCTCTACCAAGCTCCAAACTAAATTCAATATCTCAAAAAGTGTAAAAGATATCAAAAATAAAAGTCAGGTTTGAATAGCTGAAGGTCTTGTGGTCATTTGAAAGTTGGAATGAAGTGTCTAGCTGAAAGTATGTGGAAGGAGTAGCATTTGGCGCAAGGTGTAGGAAAACAGGATTTGAAGGCATCTCCCATTGACTTCAATGTTAAAAAAAGAGTTTAAAAAGCTGAATATTTCAAAAGGTATGAAATATTTTGAAAAAGTTGAAGGTCTCTCATCAATTGCTGAAATGGCTGAATAGTTTAATATTTGAATGGTTTCTGTGGCTGAAAGTAAGCTGAAGTTATGGAGAGCTAAAGTATTGGCTGATTTGAAGGCTCTTCCCATTGACTTCAATGTTAAAAAAATAATTTAAAAAGCTGAATATTTCAAAAAGTATGAAATATTTTTAAAAGGTTGAAGGTTTCCCATCGATTCCTGAACAGGCTGAATAGTTTAATATTTGAATGGTTTCTGTAGTTGAAAATAAGCTGAAGTTATGGAGAGCCAAAGTATTGGCTGAAATAAGTTTAAGGGGAAGAATAAAGATTTGAAGTACTATAGATTAAATATCTCTTCACAACCGTCATTACTTGAAGCATTTAAAGTCCTGACAGTTCAAACAACTTCATGACTAAAGTAGATTACAGGTGTGTACATCTGATTCATGTGAAGCACTACTAAGATAAGATAAGACGTACTTTATTAACCCTGATTTTGGAATTTCTTTTGTTGCAGCAGCATAAAACAAAACAAGGCGTTCCACATAACAACAAATTAAAAGAGTAGAAATAAACAATTCTAAAATATAAACATCTCAAAACAGAAATAGAAATAAACCAGCATTAGAGAGTGAGACAAATATACAGATGGAACTGTTTGACAAATAAAACACTGTTGAAGGGCCAGTTTTCTGTGAACACAATATAAGCAGGATGTTATTTACATCAAGCGTGCATGGAATGGAATATTCAATTACACATAAATATAAAATGTACATTGTGAATGTTTTAAGTCCAGTTCTCTTCCAGCCAGAGGTGATTTGTTATTTATGGCATATTTCATTAAACTCACCTCCATTCCTCTCACAGACACATGGACTCCTCTCTGATCGACTGTGGATATTCAGACAACGTACGCCAGAGTCAACGTCAAGGGAAAGGTACGCTGTATTGGTATTTTTTGTGGTTAGCTCCCTCTCCTGTAGTATCTTCCATAGGTTTGAATGCATGTAAATGGTCATTCACACAGAAAACTGGTGGAATACATATGGGGTTAGATTTGTCTCAATAATATTTGTGTGAACATAAAAATAATTTGTGGTGTTTTACTTTTACGAATCACACATTTACACTCATGTCCAGACACATATTATTGAGACAAATCTAACCACTTACATTTAGCTTCATACTTCGACACAGTTCTTACGAATGTTAAAATCCATCTGCAGAAAATCCCTCAGTAAAAAGACTTCTTCACTTTTCTTGTTGTCACATTTTAACCTTGTTTGTTCTGTGAAAGTCCTCCAGGCTCTCTTTCACTGTCAGTGTTTGATACTGGAAGTCGGCCAGTTAAACCACTGCTTCTGGCATGTGATCAACATGTGTCCCCTCTTCTTCATGTCTCCTCTACATCAACATGTGTCCCCTCTTCTTCATGTCTCTTCTACATCAACATGTGTCCCCTCTTCTTCATGTCTCTTCTACATCAACATGTGTCCCCTCTTCTTCATGTCTCTTCTACATCAACATGTGTCCCCTCTTCTTCATGTCTCCTCTACATCAACATGTGTCCCCTCTTCTTCATGTCTCTTCTTCATCAACATGTGTCCCCTCTTCTTCATATCTCTTCTACATCAACATGTGTCCCCTCTTCTTCATGTCTCTTCTTCATCAACATGTGTCCCCTCTTCTTCATATCTCTTCTACATCAACATGTGTCCCCTCTTCTTCATGTCTCTTCTACATCAACATGTGTCCCCTCTTCTTCATGTCTCCTCTACATCAACATGTGTCCCCTCTTCTTCATGTCTCTTCTACATCAACATGTGTCCCCTCTTCTTCACGTCTCTTCTACATCAACATGTGTCCCCTCTTCTTCATGTCTCTTCTTCATCAACATGTGTCCCCTCTTCTTCATGTCTCTTCTACATCAACATGTGTCCCCTCTTCTTCATGTCTCGTCTACATCAACATGTGTCCCCTCTTCTTCATGTCTCCTCTACATCAACATGTGTCCCCTCTTCTTCATGTCTCCTCTACATCAACATGTGTCCCCTCTTCTTCATGTCTCCTCTACATCAACATGTGTCCCCTCTTCTTCATGTCTCCTCTACATCAACATGTGTCCCCTCTTCTTCACGTCTCTTCTACATCAACATGTGTCCCCTCTTCTTCATGTCTCTTCTTCATCAACATGTGTCCCCTCTTCTTCATGTCTCTTCTACATCAACATGTGTCCCCTCTTCTTCATGTCTCGTCTACATCAGCATGTGTCCCCTCTTCTTCATGTCTCTTCTACATCAACATGTGTCCCCTCTTCTTAATGTCTCCTCTACATCAACATGTGTCCCCTCTTCTTCATGTCTCTTCTACATCAACATGTGTCCCCTCTTCTTAATGTCTCCTCTACATCAACATGTGTCCCCTCTTCTTCATGTCTCTTCTACATCAACATGTGTCCCCTCTTCTTCATGTCTCTTCTACATCAACATGTGTCCCCTCTTCTTCATGTCTCTTCTACATCAACATGTGTCCCCTCTTCTTAATGTCTCCTCTACATCAACATGTGTCCCCTCTTCTTCATGTCTCTTCTACATCAACATGTGTCCCCTCTTCTTCATGTCTCCTCTACATCAACATGTGTCCCCTCTTCTTCATGTCTCTTCTACATCAACATGTGTCCCCTCTTCTTCATGTCTCTTCTACATCAACATGTGTCCCCTCTTCTTCATGTCTCTTCTACATCAACATGTGTCCCCTCTTCTTCATGTCTCTTCTACATCAACATGTGTCCCCTCTTCTTCACGTCTCTTCTACATCAACATGTGTCCCCTCTTCTTCACGTCTCTTCTACATCAACATGTGTCCCCTCTTCTTCATGTCTCTTCTACATCAACATGTGTCCCCTCTTCTTCATGTCTCTTCTACATCAACATGTGTCCCCTCTTCTTCATGTCTCTTCTACATCAACATGTGTCCCCTCTTCTTCATGTCTCTTCTACATCACCATGTGTCCCCTCTGTGGAAAGAGACTCTGAAAGTTTCAGGAACAAAGATTCTCTCTGTTTTTGATCCATTTCTATAAAAACCTGTCTGAAAATGAGCTGATCAGATTTTGGCCACTTTATGATGTCATAACGATGTTTTGTCTTGTGTAACCATTAGCCAATCAGCAACCAAGGTAACCCCCCCCCCCCCTTATCACCTGAATCTCCTCCTAGAGCACCATTGAGTTCTTTGTAACCAAATCTCTCTCAGAGGGGCGTGGGGAGGGGCTCCTTATTTTCATCTAAAGTAACTGACAGAGAATCAGCTCTTTGGAAACAGGGCTGAAACAGAGGGGATTATGGGTAATGCTGCAATGATCTGTTTGGTGTTTCAGCCAATCAGAGACAGGCTCTGGATATATCTGAGACCTGGGATATATTGATGAAAAACAGTAGAATAGTAGACCTTTAAAAAAGCTATTGAGTTTGATTGTATTTGTTGATAGTGTCGTGAACATTCCCCATTGATCAACTGTCACATAAAACAGTAATTGGAGCATTAGCTTTAGCCAACATTGCTAATTTCCAGCTGTTCCAACCTTTTTGAAATCACAATACATCAACAGCATTAGTTATAAAGAAAGGATGAAAGACTCATGGAAAACATGGGTACTTTTTGAAGCGGTTCCCGTCAGCAGAACATGAGGAACGTGTGGAGGGTTTTAATCTCCTCCAAACGACCACAGCGACCTTTCAGCCTGATTAAAAAGCTGCTTGGCCGCGCATACTTCCAAGAAGTGTTCCCTGTTTGTTTCTGGTCCTGTTTCCTCTCATTATGAACCCACAGCCCCGCAGGTCTGAACTCCTGAATGTCACGTCAAGCTGTTAGCGTATTTATGGATGCTTGTTTTAAGCCGGGGGTCAGCCTGATTGGAAGGGTGGGGTGATATACGCAGCGATACATCAGCTGAGGCCTTTACAACTCCTCCTAAATATGAACTCATTTACAGCAGCAGGCGTGTTTATCAAACCTCACCTGACAGCAGCCGGAGATACAGGACGGTTAGGATATTACAATGTGCCAGAGGTGGGACCAAGTCATTGTCTCAAGTCTTTGCGCTGAAGTCCGAGTCAAGTCTCAAGTCAGGATGGGTTCAAGTCAAGTAACTTTTAGGGAACCCGATTTCCACCAGGATAAATGGAGTGTTCTGATTCCTCTACTCTCTCACATTCACACGGTTTCCCCTCAAACCCCTCTCTCTCTAAAAGCTCCACAAGTCTAACTCTATCCCCGTTGTTCCTCCCGTGTGGATCGTGTTCCTACGACTTCACGGGACAGCGATTAATGTCCAGTTATTCTCGTCCCTCTGCCTCCACTCATTCTGGAAAGCGTCGCTATAAAAAGACCCGCTAATGATTAGAGTCATCAGACACAGTGGGACGGCGGGATGAGAACATTCATCTTGCTAATTAACGTTATGAATCATTTACTCTGCAGATATTTCAGATGTTGCTGCCTGCTGAAGTGAAGCCGGACAGCTCCACGGCGCTGAGGTCTCAAACCAGCGGACACCTGGTGCTCAACATGCCTCGGGTACGCATCCAGATTTCAGGAGTTTCAATCCAAAGGTGTAAAGAAATGTTTACGGCTGCGAGCGCCTACTTGGTGAAGTTATAGGTAGTTGCAATACTTACTATTAGAGCAGTTCACGTTCTTCCCTTTTCTGTGTTGTTTACAAATCTGCACAACGACTACTTTACTTTTGGTACTTTAACTGTATTTTGATGAGAATACTTTTCTACTTTAACTTGAGGAACATTTCAGTATTCCTACACTCTGGTACTTCTACTTTTACTCAAGTACAAGATCTGAGTACTTCTACTTTTACTCAAGTACAAGATCTGAGTCCTTCTACTTTTACTCAAGTACAAGATCTGAGTACTTCTACTTTTACTCAAGTACAAGATCTGAGTACTACTACTTTTACTCAAGTACAAGATCTGAGTCCTTCTACTTTTACTCAAGTACAAGATCTGAGTACTTCTACTTTTACTCAAGTACAAGATCTGAGTACTTCTACTTTTACTCAAGTACAAGATCTGAGTCCTTCTACTTTTACTCAAGTACAAGATCTGAGTACTTCTACTTTTACTCAAGTACCAGATCTGAGTACTTCTACTTTTACTCAAGTACCCAGCTGTGTGCGTCACTCTTTAGTGTCCCCTGGTCTCCCAGCTGTGTGCGTCACTCTTTACTGTCCCCTGGTCTCCCGGCTGTGTGCGTCACTCTTTAGTGTCTCCTGGTCTCCCGGCTGTGTGCGTCACTCTTTAGTATCCTCCTGGTCTCCAGCTGTGTGCGTCACTCTTTACTGTCCCCTGGTCTCCCAGCTGTGTGCGTCACTCTTTAGTGTCCCCTGGTCTCCCAGCTGTGTGCGTCACTCTTTACTGTCCCCTGGTCTCCCAGCTGTGTGCGTCACTCTTTAGTGTCCCCTGGTCTCCCGGCTGTGTGCGTCACTCTTTAGTATCCTCCTGGTCTCCAGCTGTGTGCGTCACTCTTTACTGTCCCCTGGTCTCCCAGCTGTGTGCGTCACTCTTTAGTGTCCCCTGGTCTCCCAGCTGTGTGCATCACTCTTTAGTGTCCCCTGGTCTCCCAGCTGTGTGTGTCACTCTTTAGTGTCCCCTGGTCTCCCAGCTGTGTGCGTCACTCTTTAGTGTCCCCTGGTCTCCCGGCTGTGTGCGTCACTCTTTAGTGTCCCCTGGTCTCCCAGCTGTGTGCGTCACTCTTTAGTGTCCCCTGGTCTCCCGGCTGTGTGCGTCACTCTTTAGTGTCCCCTGGTATCCCAGCTGTGTGCGTCACTCTTTAGTGTCCCCTGGTCTCCCAGCTGTGTGCGTCACTCTTTAGTGTCCCCTGGTCTCCCAGCTGTGTGCGTCACTCTTTAGTGTCCCCTGGTATCCCAGCTGTGTGCGTCACTCTTTAGTGTCCCCTGGTCTCCCAGCTGTGTGCGTCACTCTTTAGTGTCCCCTGGTCTCCCAGCTGTGTGCGTCACTCTTTAGTGTCCCCTGGTCTCCCAGCTGTGTGCGTCACTCTTTAGTGTCCCCTGGTATCCCAGCTGTGTGCGTCACTCTTTAGTGTCCCCTGGTCTCCCAGCTGTGTGCGTCACTCTTAGCGACATCATAGAAGAATTAAACTTGGATGATTAAAAAATGAACCAGAACCTGATTATTCTCTTGAAAGCGATCCTTTAGAGATCTCTGTTGAATCTGATGGATTTATTCTGTGACTGCTTTGCTCCTGCCAGCGAGGACGAGACGTTCTCTGAGCTTTAATGAAGGGTTTCTTTATGGAGTCTATAAAGAGACGCAGGTGCTGATTCTGCAGACTGTTAATCCTCCGTATGGCTCCGACGCTCCACAGTCAACTTTCAGAATACAAGCGTGGCGGCTGTTTGCAGACGCTACCAATAATACATGACTTTCCTTCCTCTCTTTTAGGCTGAAGGTGAGATCAAAGTCACAAAGAAAGTCCCACGTCCACCCATAGCGCCTCAACAGAAACGCATCGGCTCGCAGGAGGACGATAGAAGGTAAAATATGATATTCTGCACTCATGTTATAACGTTTGGGACAATAATATGTTTCATAACAGAGCGTCGAAATCCCTTTTAAAACCTGTTTTCATGTTAGTCATGTCTATCAGGATTCATTATATTCTTCATTTTACTATTAAAACACTGTTTGGTCAAAGTAAGCACATATATTCAGAGGTGTAGAGTCACTAAGTAGATTTATTTAAGTACAATCTTGACAAACTTGTACTTTACTTGACTATTTCCATGTTCTGCTACTGTGTACTTCTTCTCCTCTACAGTTCAGAGGTACATGCTGTACTTTTCCTCCACTCCATGTATTTAATCCCTTTAGTTACTTCACAGATGAATGATGTGAAATCTAATCAAGTGTTGAATCAGACTTTAGTTCCACCTGGAGTAAATCCACCAGCTACCCTGCAGTCTACAAAGCCATTCAGACTAGCTGCACCTTCACCAGCTTTGAGAACACTTTCATGATCAATCATTATAAAACATATCAGATATATTATTCTGAAATGGACCAATCTGCACAACGACTACTTTCACTGTCTTTCACTATATGTTGATGAGAATACTTTTCTACTTTCACTTGAGGAACATTTTGAATGCAGGACTTTGACTGTAAAAAGAAAATCACCACTTAATTAACTGATAATCGATAACGTGATAATGTGTTTTCAGCCTCTCTTTTCTCTCTTTTAAACTCATTTAAATAAACACATGTTATGGTTTTGAACTAACAAGACATTTAAACCACCTTTTGAAACTGGTATTGACATTTTTCACATTTCTCTGACATTGTATACACAAAGGGTTATTCAAATAACCTAGAAAATAATAGAAATTGCAATCCTATGTTTCTGGAAGTATAAGCAGATAAAATAATAAAAAACAGTAACTTTGTATATTAATGAGGCGTAAAGAGAACCTCGCTGCAGGCGTCTGTGTTTGTGTGTGTTTGTTTGGCCTTGGATACACACACATTGAAGTGTGTGTTATCAGGTTCCTGTGTTTATTAAACACTGAGCATGATTCACTTTATCAGCAGAGTGACGATAGCGCTCTCTAGCTAACGACCAGACACCAGATAACCTTCACCAGATAACCTTCACCAGGAAGACACACACACACACACACACACACACACACACACACACACACACACACACACACACACACACACACACACACACACACACACACACACACACACACACACACACACACACACACACACACACACACACACACACACACACACACACACACACACACACACACACACTCAGTATATTACACACTGTATCACACACACATTATACTATATACATTATCTCACACACACATTATACTATATACATTATCTCACACACACACACAGAGACAAACACACAGTATATTATGTATCTCACACACAGTAAGCACAACATGTCACATGACACAACGTGGAAAAGTATTATTGGTATATTAGTATTTCTACGGTGGCCCTGAAGGTCAAACCTAGTATGTTGTGAAATCTCGTGCTTTGTGTAACGTGGAAAGACTTCAATGACCTCAATCATCTGCAGTTTATCAGAACACGGTTTCCTCTCCTTGCCTGGAGGTACGTTTGTCTCATCATCATCTTCATCATCATCATTTCCATTTTTACGACCGCGCTCCTTGTCCTTCAGCCGGCCATCAAACACGTAAAGACCCTCAAATTAAACATTCAATAAAAATGCTAAGCTGCGCCTGCTCCGCGGCAAGGTGACGGGGGGGACGGGTTATATCATGATTCGGACATGATTAGGGTGCAACCTTTGACCCGGGCTCACACACACACACACACACACAAAAGGTCTGAGTACTTCTTCCACCTCTGAATCTCTTGTAATATCTTTCTGTAATGTTGCTGCAGAGACAGAGATCACAAGGTGAATATAGGAGCTGATATATATTTATATTTATTTATGATGTGCACACTATAAATATGACTCGGCAGCATATTTGCATTCCGGCTCTGGTGTTAAATTACATCCGGACGTATATATCAAGCTCCTCTGGAGGTGTGAAGTAACAGATGACCAGATGTCAGAGACAGTATGTCCAATTTCTCTCAGGAACATAAATCCACTTTGGTTTCCCCGTAGATGTTTGCAGGAATACGTGATGAAAGCACACTGCGAAGAGATGGGGAGGATTAAAGAAAGTACATTTCAAATTCCTGTTCAAATGTGTGCAAGATCAGAGAAATGCAGATCATTTTAGTACCAACATGTACAGTTGAAAACCAATATTTTCAACTATACAAAATATAAAATAAGTGCATAGGAATGAGCCCTTATCCTTAATGTATTTTGTAAAGCCACACTGTCCCGAAATTGACACCAGATGGACACACGATAAAGGAAATGTTCAAATTCGGCTCTGATCGTAACAACATCGGGCCATTCGTGAGGGCATCTTAAGCCATCGTGTGACCGCCTGGGGAGTTTCTCAGGCTCCAGCAGCAACTTCGTGAGCGGTGGGAAGGACCCTGCGAAGGTTCATTTTCGTGTTGAATTCGTGTGTCCATGTTGCCCTTCGTAAGGCCAGCCTGAGGGCATCTTGTCAAATCGTGTCATCTTCGTCTTAACTTTGTGTGATCATCGGTGCCATCTGGCATTTTTTGCCTTACGAAGGAAACAAGAAGCTCCCCGATTGTCTTAGGAAGGCAACACGACTACGTGAAGCCCTCGCAATGCCGTCGTGTAGCCATCGTATTATAGTACTACGATGACATCGAGATGGGACCACGGTGTGCAATGTTTCCTTGCAGATCGCTTCTCTGGTTGTTTTATTGCACAACTAAATCATGTAAACATTATGTAAATAACCCAATTTGTGTTCTGTGAAACTGAAAAGGATATCACATTGTTTTTGCTACTTTCGTTGCAGTTGTATGTCTTAAATGTAATTTAGGTTAACTTCCTGTTTTATTTAGATGCTTTTATTTTGAAGGCGAGTTTAGGCTGTTGACAGGAAGTTCTTGTTGCTATGGAAACAAGATGACGGAATGTGTGGTTCGGGTGCCATCGTGTGGCCTTCTGTAGGCATCGTACTTGCTTTGGCTGTTGACCAAGTTCGGGGCCATCTTCGTGCGAAATTCACAATTCCATATTCGTGTGTCCATCTGGTTTCAATTTCGAGACAGTGTGACGCCAGCCTAAATAAAAGCACACATTTGTTGTCGTCAACTGTAAATATACTTTAACCCCACACACACTCAGACACTCAAATCCACGACTTAATGTCTAATAATTATTTACAAAAGATGTCTCTATAAACACACCGTACCCGAAAAGGAGCAGGGAGAAGAAAATAATCTTATATTACCTGCCCCTTCCTCAAAAAAATTTTATAAATAGAAATCCTTCGTATTTTCTTATTCACAGCCAATCGTAACAGTATCGTAGGAAAATAAGAGAAACATAAAAACGTGCAAAAAAATACTTAGTTCCCACTTGACGGTTAACGGAAAGAAACAAAACTAAAATCTGAGTCTTACTGGAGTAGTTTGACTTTAACTTTGATTTATTTCCTCCTCTTGTTGTTCACAGGAAGTTAAATAAAGTTCCTGAGCTCCTGGAAGTCGACCCGAGCAAACACACAGTGGTCGATCTGAACATCGTGCGGAGCCTCAAACAACAGGAAGCTCCGCCTCCAGAAGCCGAAAAACGCTGCTTTTCTGACGGGTTTGTGGACGACCCCGACGTCCCCCCGCTGATTTAAGACTTTGATATGATGGATTACACTGATTCTGCACATTAACTGTATTTATATTCACCTTTATGGGGTAAAAAGACTGGATCTGACGCCCCTTCTCATCTGAAGTCTGTCAAAAGTCATTACAAATGTTTTAATGTTTGAGATTTCCCCCATCAATCCATGCTTGTTGATTGTCAAGAATAGCGCAATAAAAATATAATTTATCATTATTGTTATAGTGATTTATTGTTGCGTATAAATGTCTTTATTTGCAACAAAGATTTGAAATCCAATCTGTTGTTATAAAGAATTCACTATGGAATAATCCAATAATATCCTCGATCGACGTCTTAAGGTTAGGTTAGGTGACTTTGTGTGGAAAATTATTTGAAAATCAGTTCACACACATTTGAATAATATTTAAATGCCGTTTTATGCATTTATCATACAACCAATAATGGAGAGATGATGGAACACATTTATTGTGCCACTGGCCATTTTAAGAATGATGCCTCTTTCCTCCAAGTTCCGCACTGCATGTTTGTGCTTAAGGTGCTTGTTCAAAGCCAGATAGAAGAGTCTGCACACCGGGCATTCGGACGACATCCTTACTGAAACAGACACAGTGAATTGTATTTAAATTATTTTATGTTTCTCCGTTTATATGCGTTAGCGTAACCGGTGATTGCAACAATGGGTCCGATGCTTCAATGCCTGGTACACGGACCAAGGGAGGACTTGGGTTACCACCGGGTTAAATGGTCCCACCTCCGCACCAACGCGGGGCTGGTGATTGCAACATTGGGTCCAATGCATCAATTCATGGTGCCCAAACCATGAGATGGTTTGGGGTGCCCCGGAACCAGGCAGTACCCCAGCAGGAAACACGTTTTATGGTCAAAGGAGGAAAAAGTGATAGAACAGGGGTAAAGCAAAGAAAGTGTCCGACAATATGACTTGTGAGGCGGCCAGAGAGTCTGTCATCTCTCGGTCCTATCCTCCAGGCAATGCGGTACCAGAAATGGGTCAAATTGACGAAAATGTTAAAAAAACAAGTTTCAATTCAGCCATTGAAAAGGGCTGAAAATGAAAAAAAGTATCCAAAAATAGTGCATCATGAGCCCGCAAGAGTCCCCTGTCAACTCCCCTTGCATTCCTCCAGAGTCAGGAAAAACTCTGTTATCTTTTGGGAGAACCATAGAAAGTGGTGAAAATGGATCAAATGGATCCGAAAATAGTGTCTCTTAAGGCGGGTAGAGTCCCCTGACAACTCTCCTTACATTCCTCCAGAGTCAGGAAAAACTCTGTTATCTTTTGGGAGAACCAGAGAAAAGGGGTGAAAATGGAGAAATTGTATCCCAAAATAGTGTCTCATAATTCCCTGACAACTCCCCTTGCATTCCTCCAGAGACCAGTTCAAAAACATAATGTTTGGTAAGAACCATACTGGGGGGTCTCCATAAAACAATTGTATCTGAGCCAAAGCACTCATGTAGCGGACACATTCCTCCATGATGTGAAACAGCCGGTTTTTTTCTGAGTCCTCTCAAAAACCGGGTTTCCGATTTCGTGCGGAAGGTAGCTTGGAAAACATGAATACACATTTTTTACGGAGGAGGGGAAGTCTCGATTCCCCTCTCCATTGTAAAATGCAACGGGGGAGTGGAAAAGTGTCCGGGGCTTCCGCCCGAAGCGCCGAAGACTTGAGCTTTTTGGAGCCCCCTCCTCTGTTGGAGTTGAATTTTTTTAAACTTCATTTTTTATTATTTCAAGATATAATTGACCGTTTTCTTTACTTTTTTCTGCTTACCACGGGTGGGGGCGCATGGCAGGCCGCCTATGAGCTCCCAAATTCGGCCTGGAACCTCTAGGAATTGTGGGCTATAGTGTTAAAACGCCTGATTAATATGTTAGTAATGCTGGCAGCAGGTTCACTGCTGTTAGCAGGGTCTCACACTCACAGGCAAAGGGAAAAGGGAAACAGGTTTTTTCACACTTCCAGGAGACAGACCGCGAAAACCACCTCTCTGTGGCCCTTCACAGAGCCCCAAAGGACGGACTAAGCAGCTCCAGCATGTCTCCCTAACATGCGCACTTCCATAACCTCGCACACCGTGAGACCCCGGGCCCCTGGACTTAAGCACTCTTCCACAGACTAAACCCAGATGTTCACACCCTACAGAACCTCATGCCCCTGGAAACCCTAAAAGGGGGGTGGATTTTGCGGTGCTTTACCGTCCGCCCATCAGCATCCATATTCGGCCTTCTTCACGGCACCCCCCCTGTGCTGGAGGTTCACACTTTAACTGTTTTGTCATATTTCGTCTTTCCACGAGTGGGTGCGCCTGGCAAAGCTGTGTACCCAAACTCAAGCACTCTCACTCTGACTAAACACATAAGGACATCCGGGTAAGACCTTAGTGCCCCTTAGTGCCCCTGGTACTCCTTGTCGTTAAATGAGCTCAGTAATGTACTGCACAACATCACATGGGTAAATGAGCTCCGTATTGCCCTGCAATATCACATTTGGTGTATTTCCAAAAAGCTATGAAAATACACCTATCTCCGTCATGTCCTGTAAAATATCATTCTTTGTTTATTACCATCATTCAGGCAAATACACATATCTTTGTCCGCTCCAGGAGCTTCAAAGTGCAGACTCCTGAGCTCCGTCATGTCCTGCAAAATATCATTCTTCCGACCGCCAATCACCGGCACGTGGACCCGGGGAGGAGGCCCTCCGATGGCGGGTCAAATTTGCTGATAGCACAGCTGACGGCTGGACACTAGCCGTAGAGGAACACCAGGGCAGGACCAGGCAATTCCCTCTTTGCAGACAAGCATATGTGGTTGTTACGCAGGATCAAACAGGTAGCCTGTGATGAAGTAGGGTCGACCCTATATCATGTGAAGCCACCGAGCCGTGGTCCCCGAGGGAACTGGTGCCCGGAGCAAGGCCAATTGCTGAATGCCGCAGCCGACTAAGGCCGCTATGCAACAGTGGAGGATTAGAGAAACTGATGTTTGCCTGGCACTCCGCGGCAAAGTGGGGAGGTCGAACTTCCACCCCGCTGCGGAACCCGTGGTGGGACCCCTGAGTCAGACGGTTCGTCTTGGAAACGCTTCATATCGGTCGGCCCGGGAGGTAAGAGACATGCAGGGTTACCCCGACGCAGCACACCCTCCCGGCCATCAGAGTCGAACCCGCAGTTCGGAGGAACCGACAACCAGAGCACCGGCACGTGGACCGGGGTAGAAGACCCTCCGATGGCGGGTCGCGTTTGCCATTCGATCAGTGAGGTCAGAGGAGAAGAACCCGCAGTTCGGAGGAACCGACCGCCAGAGCACCGGCACGAAGCCGAGCCGGCGGAGGCCCTCCGATGGCAGGTTGCGTTTGCCATTCGATCAGTGAGGTGAGAGGAGAAGAACGCAGCAAAAATTGACAAAATACGTTAATATACGGTCGAGTTGGGGGTGGGGAACGGCTGGACAAAGGCCGTCGGGGGGCACCCAGGACCGGGCAGTGCCCCCGGTAGAAGGAACTGGGTGAAACGGGACAAAACAGAAATAAAAATAAAAAGAACCATAGAAAAGGGGTTCAAATGGAAAAAAGTATCCGAAAATAGTGCCTCATAACCCGGGTAGAGTCCCCTGACAACTCCCCTTGCATTCCTCCAGAGTCAGAAAAAGTCTGAGTTCATTTTTGGACCTCCATAGAAAAGGGGTGAAAATGGAGAAATTGAATCCCAAAATAGTGTCTCTTAGGCGGGTAGAGTCCCCTGACAACTCTCCTTGCATTCCTCCAGAGTCAGAAAAACTCTAAGTTCTCTTATGGGAGAACCAGAGAAAAGGGGTGAAAATGGAGAAATTGTATCCGAAAATAGTGTCTCATAATTCCCTGACAACTCCCCTTGCATCCCTCCAGAGACCAGTTCAAAAACGTAAAGTTTGGTAAGAACCATACTGGGGGGTCTCCATGCAACAATTGTAACCGAGCCAAAGCACTCATGTTGCGGATACATTCCTCCATGATGTGAAACAGCCGTTTTTTTCTGAGTCCTCTCAAAAACCGGGTTTCCGATATCGTGCGGATGGTAGCTTGAAAAACATGAATTAATTTTTTTGACGGAGGAGGGGAGGTCTCGATTCCCCTCTCCGTTGTAAAATGCAACGGGGGAGTGGAAAAGTGTCCGGGGCGCCGAAGACTTGAGCTTTTTGGAGCCCCTGCTCCGTTGGCACTCTGTCGTTTTTTCGAGAATTTTTTAAAACCTAATTTTTTATTATTTTAAGATATAATTTTCTTTACTTTTTTCTGCTTTCCACTGGTGGGGGCGCATGGCATGAGCTCCCAAATTCGGCCTGGAATCTCCGGAAATTGTGGGCTAAGCTCCATAAACTGACAAAGCCACCCAGAAATGTCACTTTAATAGCCCAAAAATATATAATACAAATACATTTAAATAGTAAAAGGTACAATTGTGCTCCTAATTACCCGGAATTTGATTTATATAGCCCCATGATAGTGAATACAAATCATTTTCATGGAAAAAAAGTGTTAAAACCCCTGATTAATATGTTTGTAATGCTGGCAGCAGGTTCACTGCTGTTAGCAGGGTCTCACAGGGTCTTGGTGGTGCCGTGAAGAAGGCCGAATATGGATGCCGATGGGCGGACGGTAAAGCACCGCAAAATCCACCCCCCTTTTAGGGTTACCAGGGGCATGAGGTTCTGTAGGGTGTGATCATCTGGGTTTAGTCCGTGGGGGAGTGCTTAAGTCCGGGGGCCCGGGGAGGTCATTAGTCCGTCCTTTGTGGGTCTTGGAGGGGCCACAGAAAGGTGATTTCCGCAGTCTCTGTCCTGGATGTGTGAAATAACCTGAGTCCCCATTTCAGGGACACATGCTGGAGGTCTGTAGTCCGACCTTTGGGGGTCTTGGAGGGGTCACAGAGAGGTGATTTCCCCAGTCTCTGTCCTGGATGTGTGAAATAACCTGAGTCCCCATTTCAGGGACACATGCTGGAGGTCTGTAGTCCGTCCTTTGGGGGTCTTGGAGGGGCCACAGAGAGGTGATTTCCCCAGTCTCTGTCCTGGATGTGTGAAATAACCTGAGTCCCCATTTCAGGGACACATGCTGGAGGTCTGTAGTCCGTCCTTTGGGGGTCTTGGAGGGGCTACAGAGAGGTGATGTCCCCGGTCTCTGTCCTGGATGTGTGAAATAACCTGAGTCCCCATTTCAGGGACACATGCTGGAGGTCTCTCTCCCGAGAGTGGATGTCCATTGCCTCTAAATAGAGGTAAAATTAGGTCTGTCACTTTGGGTAACCGCACCACTGTCAGACGTCTCCCGAGAATGGACGTCCATTGTCTCTAAATTGGGTCAGGGACAGGCAGGGTCAACACCAGGAAATCCGTCAGACAGGCAACCAAAACCAGACAGGGAGCAGGCAGGAACTCGAGATCCGTAAACAGGCAGGCAGGGATCAAAAACCGGGCAGGACAAAAATCTAGGCTAGAGAACAACACTCACTGGAGAGCTTGGCGGAAACGACAAGACAATCTGGCAAAGGACCAGTGAAAGTGAGGTGGTATAAATACTGTGGAGTGATGAGGGAATGAGTAACAGGTGAGGGGAAGGGCTGGGGAGACCAGGTGAGGAAAGTGAGCTGATTACAAGGGCCTCGAGGAAGGCGGGATCTGAAATGACAGGAGAGTTTAGATGAGCCACCAAACAAACAATAATAGAAGTGTCTAACTTGTGACAACTCTACCAAAGATGGACGACTTTCCAGTGTTAATTTCGTCAACGAAAACTATGACGAAAAATGTTCGTCAACGACCTTTTTTACATGACTAAGACGAGACAATGACGAGCTAAAAATAGATTCTTGATCACGAAAACTTTGACGAAATGTATATTTAGTATTCGTCGACGAGACGAGGCAGGACTAAGGTGTTAATGGTGGACTATCGGACATTCAAAATGCAGGGTATTTTCCCCCAATTGTCCATCTTGTCTGTCAAAATGCATCTTACGTTTCTAACTTGCAATATCATTATTTCCGCTCTCTTCACTCCAGAAGAGCGATCTCCCTGTGTCTCTCTGTGTGCGGGGGGCGGGGCCTAACAGACACGCTGCAGCGGCACACAGAGATCTGCCGGGGACGGAGCGTTCAGAAGTATAGAGACACTCTACAAGCCTCGATGTGGACAAAGCTCGTTTGCCATTAGTGTTTTCGCGTTTGCGCGTTGACACGAGTAGAGTAGTCTGTCCAAACAGCCAGCCAAAAGGCGTCATATTCAGTCGGAGAAATGCACCATTTTCGACTTCCTTAACTCGTAGCTCTGTTGCCCCAATTACGAGTAACGTTATCACATCAGGTGTGCAGAGGTGGACGAAGTACTCAGATCTTGTAGTTAAGTAAAAAAATACCATAGCGTAAGAAGAGCTCCTCAAGTAAAAGTATGATCATCAAAATATAGTGAAAGTAGCGACAGTAAAAGTAGTCGTTGTGCAGATTGGTCCATTTCAGAATAATATATATGATATGTTTTATAATGATTGATCATGAAAGTGTTCTCAAAGCTGGTGAAGGTGCAGCTAGTCTGAATGGCTTTGTAGACTGCAGGGTAGCTGGTGGATTTACTCCAGGTGGAACTAAAGTCTGATTTAACACTTGATTATATTTCACATCATTCATCCAGATCTGTGAAGTAACTAAAGGTATTAAATACATGTAGTGGAGTAAAAGTACACCATGTACCTCTGAACTGTAGTGGAGTAGAAGAACACAGTAGCAAAACATTTAAATACTCCAGTAAAGTACAAGTACCTCAACATTTTACTCAAGTACAGTACAATATAATAACAACATTTCATTTATTTCACATTTAAGGCGAGACACGGCAGGCAAAAACATAGTTTTTCATGTACTGGTCAATTTTGAGATGTTGTGCTATTTTGATTCTATAACATGTTTTCTTTCAGGCTTTTGGAAGGAAAACGTACAAAATACACATTTAAGTGTTTATTTTACTATAGTTTGTCTATTTGCGTCTGTAGATTTATCCTAAATTCACCAAAAGTTAGCATTCTAACGTAACATAAAGTACCGCGACCGCCGTGTGCACCATGTCAACAGAGATATCGCTGGAAAGCTCCGTCTCTCCTTCACAATCTCATCAGATCCAAATATGGTCATTTCCTTTGTATTAGCAACCAATCGTGAAAGCACAAAGGGGTCTTAAACCAAGAAACAAAATCTCATTGGCTGGTGTCAATTTCTGACAACGTGATTCGTTCAGATGCGTCACGTGGTGTGCTAAAACACTTCCTGGTTAGCTTTCCGCTAGAAATTTAAATCTCAAAATGGCAAAAAACGTTCACAGAGAAGACGACAACAATTGTCACTTGCACGAAGCAACACATTTTTTGTTTGGTGTACATGTTTGTTAATTAAAGTGTGAAGGGCATATACATGGTAGGTGGTGCGGTGTTTTGGAAGGAAGCCAATTCGATTTTTTTTTTCTCTCTCTCTCTCTCTCTCTCTCTCTCTCTCTCTCTCTCTCTCTCTCTCTCTCTCTCTCTCGCTTTCCCTCTCTCTCTCTCTCTCTCTCTCTCTCTCTCTCTCTCTCTCTCTCTCTCTTCTCGGGAGCAGATGAGTCAGGTTATGATGGTTGTAGCGGTAAATGTTAACTTCTACCCCGAAGAACCTGTGGTCAACAGATACTAAGAACCCCTAGCATTTATTAAAAAATCGGTTCAGACTTGTTTACTGACTTTCCTGCGTGGCTGATTTTGGCTGTAGATTGTATTGACAGTGGTTGCATATGGTTCATATTGAGTCACACCCACGCACGTCACAGGTGTGATCCGGTCCGTCTTCTTTTTGTGTTCAGTGCTTTAATACCACGCCTTCAGATAAAGGTGAACAGTTTATCAGAGACAGCATTTGTGCTACTGAGTCTCCTGCTCCGTGTCTCTCTGAAGGAGAATCAACGATCTCAGGCTTTTCTCAACAAACAGCAGAATCTCTGGTGAGTTTCCTACAAATCTCAAACACACTGAATACTTCTGTTAGAACCACAATCTGATCTAAAGAAATCTCAAGGTAGGACTAATCTTTAAGGAAAACCAGAACTGGGATCTCTTCTAACGTCATATAGTGCATTTAATTTTTCTTTGTACTTGTGTATTGTATGTTTTTGATTGTATATTGGTACTGGTACATTTTCTGTATTCTACGTACATTTGCATTTTATACAGATACAGATTATACGTCTTTCTGAAATCTTCCAGCTGCTTCTATTTTGTTGGCCGTTAATATTTTGCTTTTGGGGATATTACTTTGATATTATGTCAACAATACGTTTGATAACTCTCCTTATTTACAGTGGTGCAGGGTTTTTGATTAATGTCGTAGAACAAAATGTAAAACAAGGAAGTGCCAAAATGCTGAATCATTTGCTGGTTTTAGAACTCATTCCTGCGCCACCTTTTGGCATATATGATATTAAAGAAGACGTTGACCTTGTTCTTATATAACAGAAACTTAGACTGTGAGGAGGATCAGACAAAAAGTATTCAGTCTTTACTTCAGTAAACGTACCAATACCATTAATATCAAAGACTCCTTCACAAGTAAATGCATTTAAAACCACAGTTAATCTCACTATTAAAGTATCAAACGTAAGGGGACTAATTTAGCAGGAAAATGGATTTCATATGTGCTATATTATAATTTATGACATTATTGATTGTTAATATTGTTGTAACAATTAGCATTTTACGTCAGTTACTAGTTACTGCATGTTGTAATCGACAGAAGACACACACTGCTCCTCTTTGTGGAGTAAAGCCTGTTCCCTTCCTTCCTGCTCTCAAACGCAGCCAGCTACCCCCTATCAATGTATGTGATGGTTCCCTCCCTTTTATATCTTCAGGTATGAACAACAACATGCTGGTAAATGCAGAGGCTGCTTCCTCCTTCACTGCATTAAGTGAAGCAGAGCAGGAGGAAACTTGCTGTCTGTCAGACTACTTTACTCTACCAAAGATGGACGACTTGCTATTGTTGCCCATATAAGCTGTGGACAGCCCGCAGTCAGGGCGCTGAATCGATGTCAGACGCCACGCATGTTAACCTGGTCATTGTGTGTAGTCATTTGTTTGTCATTAGACTGGGCCAACACTTTTACTTTGACCGACCCTGCTCCGAGAGCTTTATGCTAATAGGCGCTTTCACACCGGAGTACTTTTCCCAGGAATAGTTCCGATAGTTCCTGGGATTTTGCGTTCACACCAAAAAGATCTGGAACTAGAACTTTTTTTCGGGAACCTTTTCACCACTTTTCAGTCCCTGCTAGAGAGATGGTATTTTCCTGGGGAGGGAAAAGGTTCAAATTTCTGATTGGCTGGGCAATTCGCAAACCACGCCCCGTAAAACTCCCAAAAGGTTTTGTGAAGCCGCCATTTCATTTGCTCACATTAGCATTATTAGCATTATTAGCATTAGCCCAGCGCACCAACGCAGAGAGACTAACTTATGGCAACACAAAAGAAAACATGGGAGCGGTGGAGATGAGGAGGTGTCGGCGCTTCTGGCGATTTACTCGGAAGGCTTCAGTAGAAGCTGCTGGGAGTCCCAGCAGCTTCTACTGAAGCCTGTCCCCAACTCCGGGGACTTCCGGCAGGGGACTTTGGGCGGCAGTATACGCCGTGAAGTGGTTTGCGGTCTGCCAGTAAACTCAAAGCAGAAGAAGAAGAAGTGACGTCAGCGGCTTCATTTGCCTAATCCTCCCTCAGGGACTTATTCCGGTGTGAACGCGATCTACTACATAGTTCCAGGAACTAAACATTTCCGGGGAATAAGTTCCGGGAACTATTCTTGGGAAAAGTACTTGGTGTGAAAGCGCCTATTGTCACTGCAGTAAGTGCTGTTTTGGCCGGTACCGGGAGCAAAACAACAAACTATGAATGTGTCATACCCACTTAAGAATTGAAGAATTCAGTTTGTTTGTCTCCAATTTTAACAGCACACTTATTTTCTAAATACATTGATTGAACCAGATCATACATGTAGCCCCCTATACCACAATGTAGAAGTCTATGATAGAGCCCTTCATGCCAAATAGAGTCCAAAGCTTTCTTGAAATCAATGAAACAAGTGAATATCTTCCCAAGAGCCCCCCACATGTACACCACATTTTTTGTTTGGTGTACATGTTTGTTAATTAAAGTGTGAAGGGCATATACATGGTAGGTGGTGCGGTGTTTTGGAAGGAAGCCAATTAGATTTGTTGTCTCTCTCTCTCTCTCTCTCTCTTTTCTCGGGAGCAGATGAGTCAGGTTATGATGGTTGTAGCGGTAAATGTTAACTTCTACCCCGAAGAACCTGTGGTCAGCAGATACTAAGAACCCCTAGCATTTATTTAAAAAATCAGTTCAGACTTGTTTACTGACTTTCCTGCTCTGCTGATTTTGGCTGTAGATTGTATTGACAGTGGTTGTATATTGTTCATATTGAGTCACAGCCATGCATGTCACAGGTGTGATCCAGTCAGTCTTCTTTTTGTGTTCAGTACTTTAATGCCACGTCTTCAGATAAAGGTGAACAGTTTATCAGAGACAGCATTTGTGCTACTGAGTCTCTTACTCTATTTCTCTCTGAAGAAGAATCCGCTGATCTCAGGGTTTTCTCAACAAACAGCAGAATCTCTGGTGAGTTTCCTATGAATCTCAAACACACTGAATACTTCTGTTAGAACCACAATCTGATCTAAAGAAATCTCAAAGTAGGGCTACTCTTTAAGGAAAACCAGAACTGGGATCTCCTCTAACTTCATGGAGTGCATTGAATTATTTTTGTTTGACTATTTACGATATTTCATTCGTACCAAAAACAGAACAAAAACCCATTGACTTCACGACGAGGCAACAGGAAGTGCTGAATGCTGACTCCCTTCCTGCAGCTCTCTCTTGCCATGTAAGGAATTAAGGAAGACTAACAGACCTTGTTCTGATACATGAATAAAATATCATTAACTTAAACTGTGACCAGGCAGTGGCGGCTGGTGGAATTTGTTCTAGGTAGGGCTGTGCCACACAGAGGTCGCGTTAACCAAATATTTTCCGTCTATGATGAATTTTTTTAAACAATGCTGGAAACATCTGAAAGGCGTCCGTCATTTTGACAGATTAGAACAAACTCAGAACAGCGCCTAAGTTTCCCCGCAGTGAGGCTCCGGTGTCAGCGCCGTGTTATGCATACTTTGCCGAACAGATCAACAAATGTCTGTGAGTATTTGCTTTACGCTGTGCGTGCTCCCGAGAGGGGCTGTGGCCATGCATAACACGGCACTGACAGTTCACGAGCGTACTCTCATCCCCCCCCCCCCGGGCAGAGTTATGTACAGGCCGACGGGTAATAATGGATTTTGACGGCCATTTTGTGATCCTATCCGTCCAAATTACGGGCAGCGAAAAAGTCTTGCGCAACCTCTGGTGCCACATGCAATCAATTTCAGCAAACATCCCAGTATGACTTAATGCAAAAAAAACATGAGTTTTCAGTGTTAATTTACCTGTCTTACATTGTAATGCCTCCATAAACAATTTAAGTATTTGAGACTGAGGACTATGTACAAAAACGTAAAAACAATGGCATTAACAACACAGTCTCACTCCCTAAGCGTCCAGGAGCGACGCTTGGTCAGGGTCCCGTGGCGTGCAGTTGGGACGCTCCGAGGCTCCTTCAGCTTCATAAACAGACGCAAAGAGCTTTCAACTGATTGCAATGTATTCCCATCGGCAGCGGTATTTGACGCTCATGGGAGCACCGCATCCGTTTATGTCGGCACCTCTTAAAGGCAATGTGAGCGTCCATTCCCATTGGATAACGGAGAATTGTACACCCGGAAGTATTCCCCTTGTGTCCCCGGTGTGTCAGGAGACTCACTAAGTGTCAGAAAATAAAACCCTCTCTCTTTTCCTCCATCAGGGTTTTGGGGAACGCGCGGGGCACATAGGAGCGCAGCGTGGTGCACGGGCTCTCGGGTAAATATTTTAGTTTAAAAACCGATTTAAAAACTCCTGTAATAAAACCAATAAAAGTTTATAAAAGCCCTGTTTGGTCTGTGTTAAAAAAATGCAATGAAATAAAGAAAATGCAATAAAAGCGATAGAAGAGAGCAGCGGCTGCAGCACAGAGCGTATGCGGCGGGGTTCAAACCTGTACTCCTGCCCCCCCGGTGGGGTGTGCGAGGCTGTGTCCCACAACATCTGGTAAAATACCTGGTGAGTGGATTAAAAACATCTGGCTAAAAGGACCGAGTGACTTTGCTTAAAACCGGCATGCAGGTAAAATTAGTGTGAAAAAATAAATGATAAATAAATACACAAAAATCTTAAGTGAAAAATCCCATCAACCAAAATGTTCCAAGATAAGTATAAAATATAAAATATATAAAACATAATATATAGAACTATGAAATATAATATATAAGGTATAAAATATGTAAAATATAAAATACACACGGGTTAGTAGGGAGGGAAAATATGTTAAAGTAAAGTCAACCAAGTGTCCCTAAAAGTGTTTAAAACCCAGGCCGAGGTCTAGAGGGGGGGTGCAGGTGAGACACGGGACACGCCTCGGATGATGTTTAAAAATACTTTATTAAAGGGTTATTTCAGGGTGTTCCCCTGCGGCCGCTCCAACATCCATTTACAATAAAATGTAAAGTAATAACTAGAATATAAATAAAATAATATAAGTAATGTTTGAATAGGAAACGGGGGATTAATAATATATAACAAATAATAAAAGATATAACCTCATTTGGAACCTAATGAAATAAGAAAACATGCAATACAACGTGCAAACATAGAATACACTGTGACATGTAAAATATAAATAATAACAGATAAAATATAAGAAAAATATATAAAATGGTAATAATAATAACAAACAAAGAAACCCATGCATTTAAAGTTCATAAAGGAGTCCAGATGAGGAGGATTTGTAAAATAATAGATAGGAAATATGTATAAATAATAAATAATACACAGATAAATACTACAATATAAATAGATAATACATTGATAAATAAATAATTCAATAGTTAATTAAAAAAGCTACACTAGTTAAAAAAACGTTTAGAATTGGGTGTAACTTCTGGTTTACCGTCACCGCAGAGAGGGGCTCTAAAAACATAGGAGGGGAGAAGCGGATGACATAATTGACACAAAGATTCAGTTAATCAGTGTATTTGGTTGTTTCCTTCACAGATCTGCAGGTAAGGAAACAACCTCTGCACTCGACAACATGTTGTTTACATGTTGTCTGGTTTGTAGTGTGAAGTAATGCAGGAGCGTGTGGAATAAATAGAGACATTTATTAAAGGGAGGCAATCCTCATGACACGCATTTTTAAATAATTATCATCCGATAAAACAGATCAGTCTCTGCCAGTCTTTTTTTTTTTTTTTTTATCCGATAACGTTATCAGTGATTTTAAGCTGCTTAATTACCGAAATAACATCAACCCTGTGGGCGGCGCCATTTTGACGAGTCACATTACTTATTTTACCGGATGTGACGTGAACTATGCGTTTGGTGTCGAGGACAAATTGACGTATGTGCTTTGTTCATGTTGTTTACTCTAGTTACTCTCAATTCTATAGAAATATGCCTCATTGTATCGCGAAACATTGCCACAATTCGGATAGGAACAATCCACGGAATGCTCGGTTCCATCTATTGCCAACGGGTAAGCGTAGGAAGTACGTTCGGAGGCAGTGGCTAGCGAAATGTGCTCGGCCCGAACCGAAAGATCCACAGGCGCATGTATGCAGCGAACATTTCAAGTTTCCGGACGACTACTCTGAGAGTATGATGAAACATAAAATGGGATTTATTAATCAACCATTACTTAATGGGGATGCAGTGCACTGCCAATGCCAGCCAGCGTAAGCACCTTACGCAGCAGACTTTACTTATTGTTTACTACGTAAGGAAGCAGGAATTGCAGGACCCAGAGCACACGGAGCACAGAGCGGACAGCAGATAACGGAATTGCAGTTTTATTGCTTATAGATTATCAGAACATTTCAAAGGGGACACAGCCCCATTGGATATTAACCTATGGATTAACTACATCATCGTTTTTATCGTTTTAATGCCATTGAAGACCAGTTTAGACCAGACAATGAGGAAGGTAAGCCATTAGCCTAGCGCATGCTAGTACCTAGCGCCACTTGTTTTGATGTACGTTTTTGTTGATAACGTTGCGAGTTTGTATCTTTCAGTGTTGAGGTGGGCACCGTTAGATTCTGTGTCTTTACGATAATAAACGATGTGTTGGATGTGCAGCTAGGATAAGTAATAAGGGAGCTAGGATAAGTAATAAGGGAGCTAGGATAAGTAATAAGGGAGCTAGGAGTGATTTTCGGTGCAGTAATAGGTTAGCATTTTTCGCTCGGGGCTAATTCAGAGGCTCACTGTTAGCATTGTGTGTTTTTTTTTGAAAAAATAAATGAAAAAGATCAGTTAAATTAGTTTTTTTCCCGTTATATGGATATAAAATATTCATAGTTTATTAAATATTAAGGTTCCTTAGACGTTGTTTCCTGCAAATGACGCGATTTCGGTCCGTGGGGCCTAAGAGGATAACAGAGTATGTTTTTAATTTTTTTTTCAGTTGTATTTGGATGGAATGAATACCTATAGTGATAATTCAAAGTAATACAATTATTTTTACAATGAAAAAGGTCAAATGGAACTGATGGTTCCCAAATTACCCAGAGGTGAGTCCGCCTGGACTTTATTTTTCTAAACTTCTTCCTCGGCTGACGAGTCCGAACTCTAATACTCCGCCATGTTTTCGTCGAATGAGCTGTTCGTGTGTTTACAAAGTGAACGCATAGAGGACGTCACGACCTAGTTTTTCGGATCATGTGACTACTGAAAATGGCCAAAATGGCAGCTGCCTGACGCTGCCTAAGGTTTTGATAAAAAAGAGCTATAAAATCATTATTTACCGGGGAATATCGCTGATATCTTCAGGGTATGGTTTAAACATAATGTTTCACTAAATACTGAAGTTTTTATTAACTATCTAATGACTGGAGCCTTCCTTTAACTAACACACTGCAGTGTAAATGTTGCTTTGTAGTCCTTTTTCCCTTCGAGTGTGTTTTTGTCACTTTCGTTTCATTGAGTCCTCTTGTGCGTCTCTTCGTTGAGAGGAAAGGTCTGATTGAAATTGTCTATATTAGGGTGGTTGGTCATGACATTACCAAATCATTGAAGTTAAAGGTCCCCTATTATAACTCGTTTCTCATCAATATATCACAGGTCTCAGATATATCCAGAGCCTGTCTCTGATTGGCTGAAACACCAAACAGATCATTGCAGCATTACCCATAATCCCCTCTGTTTCAGCCCTGTTTCCAAAGTGCTGATTCTCTGGCCCATTCCCAAAACCGCCTCCTACACCCTACCCCTCCGTTTGCACGTTCACGCGGAGGGTCCGCCATATTGAGTGCTGTTCCAAAGCAACGAGTGTGGAGGGGGAGTGGGCTATCAAGCCCTCAAACAGCGAGTCTGCAGCGGTGCTGACTTGAGACCGGTCTCTACCTGACCGGAGTCACGCTGTGTGTGTCCGTCAGGAAAGACTCTGTTTCCAAACATCCACTGATAAACTGCGATGTTAACAACCTCATGATAACCTCACATGTTTTAACTTTGGATCAAACCTGTGTTTAGTCTAGAAAAAGGTAAATGTGTGCATTTTATTATAAAGTTGTGTATATTTACAGACCGTTGCAAAAACTAAGAAGCTTATAAACATCAGGTTTAAAACTAAAAGATCTTTGAAACACAATGAAAGATGTTTGGAGTTTTATTTGAGTTATTCATTTAAACTTTTTGTCTAAGAGATGCTGATTTGAAACCGTTGTTACATACAGTTACGGCACTTCCTGTTTCTGCCGGAGAGAGGGGAGAGAGGGGAGAGAGGGGAGAGAGGGGAGGCCGTCCCAAAGCTTGCTGCTGTGTTTACTCCCTCCATCTGACAGGAGGAGCCTCGTTGAGCTGCGAGTGTGGCTACAGACGGAGTTCACTCCATCACGGAGGGGTAGGGTCGAGGGAGTGGTTTGGGATTGGGCCTTAGTCTGTTACTTTAGATGAAAATAAGGAGCCCCTCCCCACGCCCCTCTGAGAGAGATTTGGTTACAAAGAACTCAATGGTGTTCTAGGAGGAGATTCAGGTGATAAGGGGGGGGGGGGGGTTAACTTGGTTGCTGATTGGCTAATGGTTACACAAGACAAAACATCGTTATGACATCATCAAGTGGCCAAAATCAGCTCATTTTCAGACAGGTTTTTATAGAAATGGATCAAAAAGAGAGAGAATCTTTGTTCCTGAAACTTTCAGTCTCTTTCCACAGAGGGGACACATGTTGATGTAGAAGAGACATGAAGAAGAGGGGACACATGTTGATGTAGAGGAGACATGAAGAAGAGGGGACACATGTTGATGTAGAAGAGACATGGAGAAGAGGGGACACATGTTGATGTAGAAGAGACATGAAGAAGAGGGGACACATGTTTATGTAGAAGAGACATGAAGAAGAGGGGACACATGTTGATGTAGAAGAGACATGAAGAAGAGGGGACACATGTTGATGTAGAAGAGACATGGAGAAGAGGGGACACATGTTGATGTAGAAGAGACATGAAGAAGAGGGGACACATGTTGATGTAGAAGAGACATGGAGAAGAGGGGACACATGTTGATGTAGAAGAGACATGAAGAAGAGGGGACACATGTTGATGTAGAAGAGACATGAAGAAGAGGGGACACATGTTGATGTAGAAGAGACATGAAGAAGAGGGGACACATGTTGATGTAGAAGAGACATGAAGAAGTGGATTTTGCATAATAGGTGACCTTTAAGTAACAAACTGTTATTGATTATTTTCAGTTCCTTCAAAGCGATGGAAGTCAGCGGGACGATGGAGGTGGCGGCGCTCGGACGGCCTTTCAGCCTCGGGATGTTGTACGACTGCCGCAAAGACTCTCTCGTCCCTGGTGAGAACTCACACACCTCTACTAACATCATCCGTCTCTCATGTTTCTCCTCTGGGACGGTTCACTGCCACAGCCCTGAGTGTGACTCTCAAAGCGTCAGAAAATAAAACCCTCTCTCTTTTCCTCCGTACCCACATCTCTAAAAATGGGGGAACAACGGAGCTGATCCAGATTTGCGGCGTCATGACGACATTACTAAAATGTGGGCGGGCTTTACACCCACGGGCCAATCAGAAAGGTTGCTGTCAGAAACAATGTTTTGGAAGTAATATAGTCTATGTTTACATTAGCATGGCTAACACTCAGAGCTAATCTGTACTGCAGAGAGTATGTGTAACAAAGCAGGAAATAAAAAGGAACTCACCTTGTGGTAAACCTGAGAGAGAGAAAGAGTTTGAGCTCCATACTGTTTCAGAAATAATCCTTGATGTGGTTTGGAACATGATATGGAGTTTAATCACGGCAGCATTTAGCTGAGTTTCTGCTGGTAGACAGCCTTCTCTTCACAGAGCTCACTGCTTGCATGCGGGCGCTCCAAAGGGGCGTGGCCAGTAGCAGCTACAAAGGGGCGTGGCCAGTAGCCATAGTGGTCCTTATTTCCCCTGAAAATCGAAGAAATTGACTCAGCATCCTTAATAACCCCCAAAGCCCAAATTGTTCTAATCGGCCATGTCGTTTTTTTTCCTTCAATCGTCTGCATAAACTATAACCCCATTCATTTCAAAGGACACCATTTAGGCTAATTTTACAAATATCCCAACATATGTAAATTAGCATCCGGCCGTTTCTATGTTCTGGAGACCCTACTATACATTTCTATCATAAAACTGCTGACAACTAGACTATAAGGTCAGTTTGTAGTTTCTGGTTGTGGGAGCTTGATTTTTGCTTCTTCTTTTTCAGGAATCACTTTGTGGGACCGTGAGGACCTTAAAGATCATATTGGAGAAAGACCACAGCACTATAATGATTGTGATATAGTTGCATCGGAAACAATTGAGGACAAATCTTCAGCACTAAATGTTGAAGCATCTCTGAAGGCAAGTTTCTTGGGTGGACTGGTACAGGTTGGAGGATCAGCCAAATACCTGAACGATAGTAAGACTTCCAAAAATCATGCCAGAGTAACACTGAATTACCAAGCTACCACAAAGTTCCAAGAACTGTCCATGGATCATCTTGGGGATGTTAAGAAACATCAGTTTGTGTTTGATAAAGGAATAGCAACACATGTAGTCACAGGTATCCTTTATGGGGCACAAGCCTTCTTTGTCTTTGACCGTGAGGTGTCTGTCAATGAGAATCATCAAGACATTCAGGGCAACTTGAAGGTGATGATCAAGAACATTCCCTGCCTGTCAATAGAGGGCGAAGGCTCGCTGAAAATGGAAGACAAGGACAAAGCAAATGTTGAGAAACTGTCCTGCAGATTCTTTGGAGACTTTTTGATTCCGAAACCTCCAACATCCTTTCAGGATGCAGTAGAGGTGTACCAAAGTCTGCCAAAGCTGCTGGGAGCCAACGGGGAAAACGCAGTACCAGTGAAGGTCTGGCTGTTGCCTCTGACATGTTTAGATTCTTCTGCCGCTAAACTTGTCCGTCAGATAAGTATAGGATTAGTTGAAGAATGTCAGAGTGTCCTGGAGGACGTCAGTGACCTGGAGATGAGGTTCAATGATGCACTGAGAACCCAAACTGCACAGCAGTTCCCACAGATTGGAAACAAACTAAAAACCTTTAAACAGAAGTGCTCTCAGTTCAAACTGGAATTCCAACGAAACCTGGCAAAGAAACTTCCATCAATCCGAGGAGGAGGAGAAGAAGAAGCTGTGCTCGCAGAGGAACTGAGGAAGACATGTTCTTCTCCTTTCAACAGCAAGGACCTGAACGAGTGGATGGACTGTAAGGAGAGAGAAATCTACACCGTGATGTCTCTGACCGACATGATGACAAACACCAAGATCGTCTCATCTCAAACAGACCTGTACAAAGAAAGCTTCAAAGCAGAGCAGGCTGTGTGTTTTGTCTTCACCTCGCTGGGAAGAGATGAACCGTACCTCTCAACTTTATCAAACTACCTTCAGCAAACACCCAAACCAGACGATGCTCAATATCCACACCCTCCAGATCAATGGTACAACTCAAGAAGAGAGATGGAAGCAATGCGGCACAAAGCAAAGCTCTTCAGTGATTTTGCAGAGGCCAACAAGGAGAACAAGAACATCACATTTCTGACGGTGGGTTTAACAAACGAGACACAGAAAGGTGCTAGCATCTACCTTTACACAGGCGGCTTTTCTGTCAATGAGGACTTTGAGCCGTCTTCAAAGCCTGCAACAGTAACAGGAAGTGATATAAACCACAACAGTGTGACGCTGAAGATTTCTCCACCCAGATTTGGAGCAGAGGACATCACCTCCTACTCTGTTGAGTACTGTGTCAGAGGAGAGGACGGCTGGAAACAAGAGACAGCACCCAGAGCTGAAGAAGTCACAGTGAGCGGCCTGAGTCCTAACACAGAGTACATGTTCAGATGCAGGGCAGAGACACTAGTAGGTGCCGGGCCAGCCAATGAAGTCAGTGGATCCATTCAAACCTTACCCTGCAGCCCTCCTGGAAGACTCCACGTTGAATCTACCTCACGTGAGATATCAGTCAGCTGGGAGAAACCTGCTGAGCTCGGACAAGATGTCCACGTTTTGAGCTACATCGTGGAGTACGCCGAACCAGACCACCAGGTGAAAGAGGAAGATCTCCACTGGGAGCAAATGATGAGGCGAACTGAGAAGGCGATAATTTCAGGACTTCAGCCAGAGACAGAATACGCTGTCAGGGTCAGGTGTGATTGTGGTGCAGCTGGAAGAAGCAAAGGAAGCATCGCTGTTAATGTTGGCACAACTAAACGTGACCTCAAAAGTAAAGGTAAGAGGATCAATTCTGTAATTCCTCAAGTCAAAGAGAGCCAGACTCTGGAAGAGCTTAAAGTCAAGTGCAATAAAGCTGCAAAAGAAAAGATGACTGTTCAGGAGTTGATTGAGAGTCAAGAGGAGGAGATCGATCACCTCCAAGAGATGATAGTGCAGGGCCGCCTCTGGCCAACTTGTGGCCCCACGCAAAGTTACATGATGAGGCCCTCTGTGTCGCAGCGGCTCCCTCCACAATATGAGGCACCGTCCAAGATCACACATCTATTTCCTAAGAATGAACAGATCAAAACAGTTCATACAAAATTAATATTTCTTAAATTCAAAGCATTTTAAGAGCCTGGATGATTTTGAGAATGTGACACTGCTTTTACTTGCTTGTATTACATTCTTCACAAGACTACATGACACGTATTAAGACCAATAAGAATATTTAGGGGTAAGTTTGTTTGGGCTCCTGATTATAACTTAAGGCAACTTATACCCTTCAAAGTGTTTTAGGTCCAAAATGGGGTAATTTGTAGAAGTAGGAAAGATAGAAACTAAACATGTTGTAGTGACTATTTGTAAAAAAAAAAATCTTATTAAAATAAATCTACAGCTGGAGGCCACTGCAGCACCATTTCAGTTCAGGTTGTAGACGGGCAATTTCCAGTATTTATGTTCATCATGGTGCCTCTCTCTTGCTCCAGAAAAATAAAAAACAAGGTCCCTTCAAAGTGCATCACTTGACATTGACAGACCCACTACCTTTATCACCACACCTGCCATTCACCTAATAAACGCTTTATATGGTGCCAATAGCGTCTACAGGAATAAATGAAAAATATCAATTGAATGACATCTTGACATGTTCTAGATTATTAAACCATCTTGAGCCCACCCCCCTCACTGTCAACATTGTTCATTTGGTAGTTGAACCATTTTATAAAAACAGAGATTGCTAAATATTTCTTCATTTTTTTCAGCCCTCCCATCAGAATCAAACACGTACAATAACGATGTACTCCGGATTGTGATGGTGGGGAAGACCGGAGTTGGGAAGAGCGCCACAGGAAACACCATTCTGGGAAAAGAGTCCTTTGAATCAAAGTTCTCTGCTGAATCTCTGACTGTAAAGTGTTCTAATGTCTTTGGTGAAGTTGATGGACAAAGAGTTAAGGTTATTGACACTCCAGGTCTGTTTGACACCAAGATTGATGAAAAGACGACCAGAGAGAGCGTTGCACCGAGCATTCGTTATGCTTCTCCTGGACCCCATGTCTTCCTGATCGTCATCAAACTGGACAGATACACAGAGGAAGAAAAGCAGACAGTGAAGAAGATTCAGGAAATCTTTGGAGAAGATGCAGACAGATACAGCATGGTTCTCTTTACCCACGGTGATCTGCTCAAAGGGAAACCTATCGAAGAGTACTTGAAGGAAAGTGAAGAGCTGCGGGTACTTGTGGCCAGATGTCACGGGCAGTACCACGTCTTCAATAATGAGGTGAAGGATCGTTCTCAGGTCAGAGAGCTGCTCGACAAGATCAGAAACATAGCAGAGAAGAACGGAGGAAGCCATTACACCAATGAAAAGTTCCAGAAGGTAGAGAGGGACATAGAAGGGACAAAACAGAGAATCCTTAACAATTTAGAAAATAAAATAAAGTATAAAATATCAGAAAAGTATGAGCCACAAATGAAGGAAGCAGAGGCAGACATTGAGAAGTTGAATAACTTAAATGAAACCTGCAAAAGGGAAATTGAGGAGGAAATCAGGAAAAAAATAAAAGAGCTCGAGGAGAGAGCCAGACAGGAAGCTGAGATTTACTCTTCCCCATTGCATAAGCTAATGCAGCTCTTTGGGCTTCGACGGTGAACTGTAGGGTCGCCGATTCAAGTCCCCGACCAGACCTACAAATGGAGTGTGGACTTCTACTTGGAGAGGTCCCAGTTCACCTCCTGACCTGCTGTGGTGCCCTTGAGCTAGGCACCGGACAACACCCTTCCTCCCCTCACTCCCATTGCTCCACGGGCGTTGTACAATAGCTGCCCACTGCTCCTGGTACTAGACTCCTGGTTCTAGCCTCCTGGTTCTAGACTCCTGGTACTAGACTCCTGGTTCTAGGCTCCTGGTACTAGACTCCTGGTTCTAGGCTCCTGGTTCTAGACTCCTGGTACTAGACTCCTGGTTATAGGCCCGTGATTCTAGACTCCTGGTACTAGACTCCTGGTTCTAGACTCCTGGTTCTAGACTCCTGGTCCTAGGCTCCTGGTACTAGGCTCCTGGTACTAGGCTCCTGGTTCTAGGCTCCTGGTTCTAGGCTCCTGGTACTAGACTCCTGGTTCTAGGCTCCTGGTACTAGACTCCTGGTTCTAGACTCCTGGTACTAGACTCATGGTTCTAGGCTCCTGGTTCTAGACTCCTGGTTCTAGGCTCCTGGTACTAGACTCCTGGTTCTAGGCCCCTGATTCTAGACTCCTGGTACTAGACTCCTGGTTCTAGACTCCTGGTTCTAGACTCCTGGTCCTAGACTCCTGGTCCTAGGCTCCTGGTACTAGGCTCCTGGTACTAGGCTCCTGGTTCTAGGCTCCTGGTTCTAGGCTCCTGGTACTAGACTCCTGGTTCTAGGCTCCTGGTACTAGACTCCTGGTTCTAGATTCCTGGTTCTAGACTCCTGGTACTAGACTCCTGGTTCTAGACTCCTGGTTCTAGACTCCTGGTTCTAGGCTCCTGGTTCTCGACTCCTGGTTCTAGGCCTGTTTTGTAAAGATGATTCAAAACGTTGTCAGTAAACTAATATCTGCAGCAGGACTCGATAATCAACAGGTGCTACATAAATAAAAATAAGATGGGACAATCAAGGGTGTGAATCATTTCAGTCAATCATTGAATAAGAAGTTGAATCAAATCCTATCACATGTTTGTAAAAACTGTGGGAAAGAAAAGGAAGTTGAAAAATGATGCTCTGTAACTGGATCAGTGACAGCATTAAAACACAGCAGCAGACTGAAGGGGCAGCACAACTGTTAACTATCAATTCATGTCTCATCTGTAACTTTATTAATATCTATGAAGCGTCTGTCTTTTGTTTTCTTCAAATGAATTCCATTCGTGCATTCTAGTTCATTTCTGAGTTTCTTTATTGTCACTTTTGAAATGTGTGAATATTGATTGAATTGGCCGTTTTTACATTTAAAACATTTTTATATAGTCTGTAAAACACCAGATATGTAGAAAAAGAAAGAATACATATTTAACAAAGGCTACACTTGTTCTGTTCAAGGCAGGGGATTGTCATAGCTTTTAGTTGATGAAGCGTCGCACTGTAGCTTAACGTAAGACATCAATACACTGTGATGTCAGCAGTGGTAAAGGTGCGGTTTGTTGCATGAAGTCTGTATTTGAGGAGCAAATGTGCCAGAAATGTTAGGTCAATAATTCCTATTTCTAGTGTTGAGTGCAATTCAACTATTTGTATATTTATATAAAGATATGTAACTTTTCAAAGCTCACAATGAACAGATAGAAACAGCGTAGTGACGGGGAAAGAGAACAAGTTAAACATTTCTCAAATCTCCAGCAGTCTTGTGACCTTGGATGATAAACTCCTCAACGATCTGTTTAACAAGATCAGAAATAAAACAGAGAAGAAGGAAGAAAGTGAAATGTTCCAGAGGGCGGATGGTGAAATAAGAAATGGAGGATGAGCTCACATTTAATATCTGAATGTGACAAAGAAATGCTCCAACCTCTGAATGAGAGTTTAGGCCTTTTCTTTAGGGACAACATTCAAATCCCTACAATGTAAATGATTAGGTTACAGTGTAAGGACTTGATTTAACCCCTGCATTCTGTTCACATGTTGCCCCCTTTGCTCGGGTCACATTGAGCCGAGACATGATGGCGGACAACAACAACAAGAAATACAGAAATAAATAAAAAACATAGGTTAGCAGTATCCTCATTTTAAACAATACATACAATATTTATGATTATTGTTTGCAAATACACTCTCCTAGGCAGGGTAGGATTTTCACGGCGGCCATGACGGCCATGGCCGTCGTAGCCCCTTGGTCTGGCCGTTATGCCCCACAAATAATTGTACGTCCTACGGCCACCATGGCCTGTGTGCCCCTGATACTGTTAAAATCTCGAAGTTGCTTTAAAAGCGACAGAACAGTGTTTTCTGAACTGCATTATGCTGCGTTCACAACGGACGTGATGCGAATATTCTCATCGCTCTAACCGCTGGAGTTTCACCGCGGCTGTCAGCTGTCATTCAAACAGAACGCGCTGGAGAGGGGGCGGGGCTTATTTCCATGTAAATACTGTGGTGGAAACCAACTGCGACAAAATGAACATATTTGACCGTGATTTATTGTAATACACGTTTCAAAATGATGCCGAAGTAACTAAATACTGATACCGGTTAGTAAAAAACATAAATTAATGCTTTGACAAGTCTGCAGATAAGACGGCAAGCGAGAAACCTTTTAAAATGCGTGTTTTCTGAATGGATCAATCAGGCTAAACTAACCTGTAGCTGCTCCGTCCACACTCACAACAACGTCCTAAAGACAGAATTAAAGCAGCGATTGTATTCGCCATGACAGTCTGTGGTTTGTACATGTTTAACTTTTGTCCAGTTTCTGACCAGAGCTGTGAGGAGTTGATTAAAGATACTCTCGTACACACACACACGTGCGCGCGCGCACACACACACACACTTCACTGTGCACTGCTGAATGATGTATGTGCAGAGTTTGACCCTTGAAGGCTGTTTCTTCTGCTCTGAAATGGAATATATTTGTTACATATTAATAGAATTTTAGATTTTTTGATTTGATTTTGGATTTGTGAATTGGAGAAGTAGTATATGGAAAACATACCAAACACTAATTATTCAAAGTAAAGTATTTTATTTTATATGCGGTAATACTAAGGAGGCATAGGCCTATATGATGATATCATGTTTGACATTATTGATATTAAAAAAGTGATTTGTTTTCCATGTCATTCGTGTTATTTATTTGCAAGCTCCAAATCCAAATGTTTCCCTCAATGGCCTTTGTGCCCTGGCATGTGGCCTTTGCGCCCTGAAAAAATGTGTAACACCAAAGGCCAAATGGCCTTGCCCCTAAAATGACGAAATTCCAAGCCTGCTCCTAGGTGAGGGCTGTTTTGCTGCTCGGAGTATCATGGCCAGGGGTTAAGATGGGGTTTGATATGTGGGCGGGCTCTGTGTGGAGGTGCGAGAGGGGGTCGAGGATCTCATTATTTGACCTTAAGGGATATGCACTGTGGCCCTAAAGCAACTGCTCCATTATCTGTATCAAATGCACACATTGATGCCACCAAATGTCACAATACAAATAGAAACTACTGCAAATAAACTGGAATTCATTTACATCTTAAATTATTAATATATATACACAAAAAAAGGTTTACAAATATCCAACCTTCAAATTGCTTTTTTAAATCAACACTGCTCTGCACACTTGCTAAAGAACATTTGTGTGGAAATCTCAATTCATTTGAAGGGCTGCGTGAGTATGGCCACAAGTATGGGAGTAAATCTCACTGTAAACTATTGAATCATCACCAAATTCTGTGTTATTATGATGATCATAACTCAGCTTTATGCAGACATACATTTAGCACGGTGTACAGGGCCGGTTTTTGGCATAGGCAATAGGCGGTCGCCTCGGGCGCTGGCAGCTCTGGGGGGGGAAAAACATTTTTGAACGTTGGTGCTCATCCTAATTTTCAGCCTTGATGTAACGACATTCATAATTAAGTAACTGTAACACCCTTTTCACCCCGGTTACACGTTTCATTTGCCCTGTACGATGGGCGCTGCAAGTGATGAAAGTGGGGCTCACAGCCAAAGTGGGCGTGGGAGCGAGCAAGAGAGATAAAGGCAAATTATCTAAACACATATTTCCAAGGCACTCCTTTATAATTATTGGGATAAATAAAAACAGGTTTGAAATCATTCCAATGTATACTATAGGACAGAAGCCAAAAATATCGTTTAAGACTTGAGAGATACAAAGATATGCAAAAATGAATAAATGTTATCTGGTAAAATAAGATATGAATGAACAACAACAAAAACAAGCTACATGTATTTGTTATTGGCTGTGGGTTATTGGTTATGTTCACATACATATTTGATTATTAAAATGTAAACCGATCTTTTTCATATGGGTGTTTAGAGTTGTACCCCCGAGATCAGTCTCTAGTAATGTTCATATGATTCATGGCCACATCTTAAGAGATGCTGATCCACAGAGACTATCAGCAGCGGGGACATTTACAGTGTTCCAGCAGGGAAAGAAAAGAGTCATTAATTATAAAAAAGTAAAGCACACGTTAGTGATGAAATAAAGAGAAATAAGTACACAACCATGGCTACAAATTGGCAGTAAGTAAAACTAAGTGACATTAAAGGCCTTAAAGTATTGTGAACTTAAAACTATATAAGTTGGGACATTTATTGAAAGAAGTATTTTGTTTACATTAAAGTGATTATTGCGCGTAATGGTTGATAGGGTTCATGCAAATTCATTTCATTTCAAACCTTTATTTATACAGATGAATCCCATTGAGATCATTGATCTCTTTTTCAAGGGAGACCTGCTCAAGTAGTTCCACATGAAACATAAAAACATAAACAGAACAACAAAAGGACATCATACAGCATCATTTACATAATTATCCACATGTACAGGTACCAATAGCTTCCGATTGAGTAGCATCCAACCAAGCTTTAAAAACATTTAGTGGCACCAGATTGTTCAGTTTCCATTTAATTTGCAGACTATTCCAAGACAGAGGAGCTGCGCATCTAACAGCTGTCTTCCCTAAGACAGTCCTAGCAGTTGGCACATTTAATAAAACCACAGCATGCGATCTCAGGCAGTAGCCACTTACAATTCGCCATGAGATCAGGGAGCAGATATAAGATGGAAGTTTCCCTAACATGGCTTTGTATATAAAAATGTACCAGTGACTGAGCCTCCGTACAGTTAGTGAAAGCAAACCAGCCCTTGCATACAGGGTACAGTGATGGGTTAATGCTTTACAGTTTGTCACAAATCTCAGCGCGCTGTGATACGCAGCATCTAACTTGACCAGGCAATGGGCAGGTGCATTCATATACATCAAATCACCATAGTCCAGCACAGGTCAAAAGGTCACAGAGCCTTTTCCTGGCCTCAAGCGAGAAACAGGACTTGTTCCTGTAGAAGAAACCTAGCCTAACCCTCAGCTTTTTAAGCAGGTTATTGACATGAAGTTTAAAAGTGAGACAATCATCAAGCCAGATACCAAGGTATTTATAACAGGTAACAACTTCAAGTTTTATTCCTTGCGTAGTTACAATATCTAAAACAGGCTCTGGTGTCTTTTTAGCTTTAGAAAAGAGCATTACCTTGGTTTTATTCAAATGGTGCGGTTATCACCGGGTTTGGTTCACTAATAAGTTAAAAAGTGTTTTTACAAAAGAATAGTGCAAAGTAGGATAAATACAATATTACAAAGCAGAAACTGCTCAGCGGTGAGTAGGAGAGCTGTAGAAAGGCAGCAACTTAAGCGGCGCCGCAACTGGAAAAATAAATATATATGAAAGAAAATAGCTGCGATTCAAAGGCCTGGCTTCACTCGGTACGTGCAGTTTTGTTTTGGTATTTAGAAGAGCAGGTGGCGTTTCTTGTAAATGCTGAAGGGAGGGGGGAACAGGGTTTACTGAGGGCAGTCATCTAAATGAAACAAATGCAATTATATGGGACTTTCAAGGGTTTGAATCATTTCAGTCAAGCATTGAATACGAGGTGAAACACAATCATATCACATGAATGGAAAACCTAGCGGGGAAAGAAATGGCAGTAAAAATATAGAGATGGTCCGTTTAAATGTATGCATATATAATCCAATGCCGATATGTGTCTGTAGTATTTCTATATATTCCTGTACGTTAGTGAGACTGTATATTGTAAAGTACTCAATTTATTCAATATGTTAGTTATATTGTATATTATGTAGATACTCTAGTGATATATGTCCTTTCCATTGTGAATATTTAGATACTTGCTGCCTATATTTGTGTCTCATTGTATCTTTTAAAGATGTTTAACTCGTGTAATGCTATTCAACACTGCTGCTGTGACTTCAATAATATCCCAATCTGGGACGAATAAAGCTTTGAATGTGTGAAAGCTGACTTGAATATGTAAAGCACATTGAGGGCTCTCAAAGACTGGACAAGCGCTATATAAATGCAGTCCACTTAAAAGTGTCGCTCTTGAAATGGGTGAATATTCATTGTATCTTAAAATATATAGTTTGTTAAATAAAAAAAGCCATGGAAGGATTTTATACTTTGTAATCTAAGAATCATCCCACTGGAGCTGGACCTCAGACTGTGATGTCAGCAGTGTGTGGGTGTGGTTTGCTGCATGAAGTCTGTGTTTAAGGAGGTGTTGCTGCAGACTAACTTCACTTCCTCAGCTCAGCAGCAGACCAGCTTCTCCCTCCATCACCAACTATGGCCAGCACACATGCCCCAAATGGTAAGTGAATAAACTTGATTCATGCTGTTGATTGTAAGGTTTCAATTTAAATATATATTAACCTATTAAGTCCCAAAGACCCCGCCGGCAGGGCTTTTTTTTTCTTTCACGACACTGTGTCTCAGGGCTTCTTAATATTTAAAAAACTATGAATGTGTCTCACCCTCCTAACGGGAAGAAACTCAGCTAACTGATGATACGAACCATTTTTACTGAAACAAAACACAAGTCTCACAAGAAGGGTCTAAATGAGCCCTGAGCGAAAACATGCTAACACACTTAGCACAAAACTCTAGGTATAAATCGATCAATATAACAGAGAAGAACGGAGGAAGCCATTACACCACTGAAATGTTCCAGGAGGCAGAGAGGGAGCTGGAAGAGGAAACACAGAGAACCCTTAAAGAGAGAGAAGAGGAAATACGCAAACAGGAAGAGGAAATGGAAAAGAGATTAGAGAAAAAGAATGTGGATGGGGAGAGGTCAGCAAGGCAGATAGAAGCTTGTGAAAGAAAAGATGAGGAGACAAAGAGAAAAGCAAAAAGCAGCTAGCAAAAGAGAAGAGGAGGAGGAACGGAGGGCGAGGAGCTGCTCGACAAGATCAGAAACATAACAGAGAAAAACGGAGGAAGCTTTTACACCCCTGAAATGTTCCGAAGGGCAGCCAGGGCAATCGAAGAGAGGAAGAAATGTATCCTGAGAGAGAAAAAAGAGCAAATGCTCAAACAGGAGACTCTTGAGAAGAAGATAAGAGCAACAATGAAAGTGCAAGAGGATCCAGTGTCTCTGCTTGGGTGCCACCAGCTTCAGATCTCTTTCCTTGGTTATTTAGCCCCAAAGATCTCTCTCCTCGGTCCCTTTCCATTTCACTACAACGTATGCCAGAACAACAGACCCCTGATGGTTGGGGGATGCATTGTATTCTCTTTCAGGGGTCAATATAGACAGATGTGCAGATCAAAGTTCATGAACTATCATGTACTTACAAAAGTAATAAACTATAAGGATTTCATGAAAATGTCATAATACATGTCATACAGAAAGTCCATCAAATCAGCCCAACAAATAAGAAGATGAAGAAGATGGACCTTTAGAGGATCCCGAGGGGCATCAAGGTCCGAAATTCAGTTTCTACTCTGTGTTTTGCTCAGTTTACAGTACTGTTTGTTATACAGCTACAAATACACACAGTTATATTGATGCACACATGCACATACATTAAGAGGTACAGGATGTGAACTCACATTTTAACTGGTCCCAAGTCCCTACAGACTGAACCACTCATAATATTGGATGTTTTTAATTGTCCTTTCTAGCATTTTCTGATCTGAAGCCTCCAAAACATTTACAAATGAGCATCTTGAAAAAGGTTAACATCATACATGATATTTTTCTGATCTGCCTCCGTCAAGGTTTTGTTTGGGTTATTAAAGAGTATTGGGTTGGTTTAGGGTTAGGGTCAGGTTTAACATGTTAAACCTGAAATAAAGGATTTTTTCTCGTCCAATGTTGTGTAAATGATATCTTCTTTCATTTTTGGAAAAGATCCTGCGATTTTGCAAAAAAACAACCTCTCTTTTGGACTGTTCCAATCTACAAACCTCTCAGAACCTCCTTCTAATCTACAGTGACTTCTTGATACTCAAAACCTGCATTTTTTTCCTTCAAGTCATTTAAAATGTTTCTTCTTTCATGTATGGTAAGATGTGGCTGTGGGACTAATGGCGCATTTCCACTACACGGCCTCGCTCGGTATGGCTAGGCCTCGTTAGGCCTCGTTAGGACTGGCTCACTTTATGCTGCGTTTCCATTACAGTTTAGTAACTGGAGTAGTAACTATAGTAACGCAGTGTAGGCGGAGCCGTGACGTCATCTTCAATGAGAACCACAGAAAAACAACATCAGCCGTTAGCTGTTAGCACTCAAGCTCACAGAGCTCACAGAGCTCACAGCTCCTCATATCTGTTCAGAAACTAGACAAAAGTTAAACAAGTACAAACCACAGACTGTCTGTGTCATGGCGAATACAGTCGCTGGTTTGTTTCTGTCTGTAGGCCGTTGTTGTGAGTGTGGACGGTCGGAGCATATACAACGTTAGCTTAGCCAAGCTCCATTCAGAAAACACGCATTTTAAAGGGTTTTTCTCCTGCCGTCTGTCTGCAGACTTGTCAAAGCATTAATTCATGGTTCTTACTAACCGGTATCAGTATGTTGTTACTTCAGCATCATTTTGAAACGTGTATTACAATTAAATCACGGTAAAATATGTTCATCTTGTTGTAGTTGTAGCCCCCTTGCCAGCGATTCTCTCTCTAGTTTAGCATACTCAGCCCGACTCAGCCTGGTTGTTGGCCCGGAAAGATCCTCGATTTTATTGGGCCAGAAAACTGTGAAATAGTACCCGCTAGCCGGAACTACGCCAAGTGGAAACACAACCAAAAAACGGGCCCCGCACGGCTCGGCACGCTTAAAGCGAGCTCCGCGCTGTAGTGGAAACGCGCCATAAGAGACACACTGAGGTTTGTACATCCACCCACACAGTTGGCAGAAGGCCCGCGGTACAGTGTTTTCTTGTTTAGCTGCTTTTCAGATTATTAACCTGTTAAGCCCTGAGCCTGTTTTTCAGGTTTCAGGCTCGAAAATGACATTCCCAGAACAAATGACAATATCTTCCCTTCTAAAAGGGTTAAATTAATAATCTTTGTTCTCAAAGTAATGATAAACCTGTGAGTTGGATGTAGAAAAGTCAGAATCAATATAGATGTTTTTTATTTTAAAGAAAATTCAGATTGAAAATGGTAAAAAACTGTAAATTATAGTGTCCGTCCAAAAGATATTTTGTACTTATAGTGAAAACTAACCTTGGATGATGGGTTAGTAGACTGAAAGCTTTAGGAATCCAAAGTACAACATATAATAAGTACCCTGTATCAAGATTGATGCAAAACAAGTGATATTTGACCTTTTTAGACAGATTTAGCAAAATAAACCTCTTCTGGGGCCATTTGGGTGGATTTTCCTTATCTCTGGCCCCCCCCATGTGACATCTCTTTCTGACCGTTAGAGCCAATAGAATCGAAGGGAAATCTCGCCACACACACTCATGTTAAAAAAAAGATGGCGTCTTCGCGCACCCAGTTTTACACCAGAGTGAAGCTGTCTCTAGGTCTGACTTCTAGAAACGGAAACGCAGGTTTATTGCTGATGGATTATCAGAAATCATTCAAAGTGACACAGACACATTGGATTAACCTATGGATTAACTTCAGCAGCGTTTTTATCGTTTTAATGCCATTGAAGACCACTTTTGACCAGACTACCACACAGGTGAGCCATTTTGCCGTTTTTGGCTAACTAGCTCCATATGTTTTGATGTGTGTTCTTGTTATTTTCTCCGAGAGTTCGTATGATTGAGTGATAATGAGGGTACCCATCGATTCTGTGTCCCCTCACGATGTGAAACGATGAGTTGAGATGTGCAGCAAAGATAAATAATAAGGTTTTTTGAGTGAGTTTCGGTGCTGTCATCTGTTAGCATTTTTCGCTCGTTGCTAATTCAGAGGCTCAGCGTTAGCATTGTGTTTTTTTTTAATTGTTTTTTTAAATGATCAGTTAGATGAGTTTCTTTCCGTTACATGGATATAAAACATTCATAGTTTATTAAATGAACATGCCCTCAGACATTGTTTTCTGCAAGATATTGCAGTAGGCCCCCGTTACCGGGTTAAGAAACTCTGTATTCTAGTAGTGTTTTATTTAAAAGTACAGTAACTCAGAAATGATGTGAAAGCTTACTCTGTTGTGAAAGTACAGTATCTGTAGACATATTCTATCATGCAAAATGGACACACAAATTCAACACGAAAATGAACCTTCTCAAGGTCCTTCGGCAATTTTTTGGCATGCGAAAGATTTTGCCACCGCTCACGAAGTTGCTGACGGAGCCTGAGAAACTCCACCAGGCGGTCATACGAAGGCTTAGATGCCCTCACGAATGGCCCGATGTTGCTACGATCACAGCCGAATTTGAACATTTCCTTTATCGTGTGTCCATCGGGTTGTTTTATTGCACAACAAAATCATGTAAACATATTATGTAAATAACCCAATTTGTGTTCTGTGAAACTAAAAAGGATATAATATATTATTTTGAAGGCAAGTTGACAGGAAGTTGTTGTTGCTATGGAAACAACAACATGACGGAGAAAACGTAATATTTTCTACATATAAAGACGGAGAAAGTAAAGAACAAAGTCTGAAGATATCAGTACAGTATCATAGTACTGTAACATAATTGTTTTTGGTACTTTCGTTGCAGTTGTCTTAAATGTAATGTAAATGTTGCCTTCGTGTGTGGTTCGGGGCCATCTTCGTGCGAAATTCACAATTCAATATTCGTGTGTCCATCGGGTGTCAACTTCGGGACAGTGTGACAGGGGCTTTATGGATTTAAGGTTTTTTCATGGTCATCGGATTTTGTTGAATAAAGCTCACTTTTTGTTATACTTTGTACCCCTTCTCCTCATTCTGCCTCTGGGTCCTGATTCTCAGTGGACTTCACAGTTTGTACAGACAATACGTATAGTTATATTCACTTACCTATATGTTGGCTTTCTGCTATGGTAAGTGGAGGGGAGCGTCCAGTGTTGAGCAGAAAGGGGCTGCTCTGGCAGAGGCGCCCCAGAAGGCAACAGAAAAACCAGGGTTGTTGAAGTTCGTACTTGCGGAAGAGGAGCCAGCGGGACCACCGGCATCAAGGTCCGATATTCAGTTTCCACTCTGTTTTTTGTACAGTTTACAGTACTGTGTGTTATTCAGTTACAAATACACAAAAGTGTGTGTGTGTGTGTGTGTGTGTGTGTGTGTGTGTGTGTGTGTGTGTGTGTGTGTGTGTGTGTGTGTGTGTGTGTGTGTGTGTGTGTGTGTGTGTGTGTGTGTGTGTGTGTGTGTGTGTGTGTGTGTGTGTGTGTGTGTGTGTGTGTGTGTGTGTGTGTGTGTGTGTGTGTGTGTGTGTGTGTGTGTGTGTGTGTGTGTGTGTGTGTGTGTGTGTGTGGCGCCAGGCTTTGATAGGAGGCCCAGATGATTCAGGTCTTTTTAAACACTTTCCTGAAAACTCAGCTGAAGTGTTCTTGCTCTCCACTTCCCCCGCCGAGCTGTCACCCGAAAACCTTCAAGGTCACGAGAAGTACAAAGTAGCAACACATGGAAATACACAAGTAAAGCAAAGTATCTCAAAATGGTACTTAAGTACAGTACTTGAATAAGTGTACTTAGTTACTTCCCACATCTGAAATCAGATATGACTTCAAGTCATGTGATCATTTCTTAGTATTTGATCCTTAAACGTTATAACCGTCTTACATTCATACTTTTGATTCTCTCTCACAACAACTTCAGAACAGACTGCGCATGCTCAAACACATGAACTCTCACCCCAATGCTTACAATAACATTTTTATATATTGTTTTAATTATATAAAAGAGCAACCAAAGTCTGTTTACAACTTCTTCCAAAGCTCCACGCCCCACGAGGGGGCCGCGCCCCACAGTTTGAACACCGCTGGGTTACATCATATTGAGCAACAACTTCATCTGAAAGTCAAACTCTCTCAGGCTGCAGTCGAGACAAGTCTCTCTGTGTCTCTCTGAAGAAGAATCAACTATCCCAGGTTTTTCTCAACAAACAGCAGAATCTCTGGTGAGTTTTTTTCTTACTATTAACGATATTTCATTCGTACCAAAAACAGACAAAAACCCATTGACTTCACGACGAGGCAACAGAACGTGTTGAATGTTGACTCCCTTCCTGCAGCTCTCTCTTGCCATGTAAGGAATTACGGAAGACTAATACACCTTGTTCTGACACATGAACAAAGGATCATTAACTTGAACTGTGAGGAGGATCTTGAAGTTTGTACTTTGTATTTCTATATTGCTCTTATCTTATGTGCTTTAACGTTACGCCTTCAGATCACAGATGATGTAGATTACTCTCTCAGACCGCAGGCTGCAGTCGAGACAAGTCTCTCCGTGTCTCTCTGTGTCTCTCTGTGTCTCTCTGAAGGAGAATCAACGATCTCAGGTGTTTCTCAACAAACAGCAGAATCTCTGGTGAGTTTCCTACAAATCTCAAACACACTGAATACTTCTGTTAGAACCACAATCTGATCTAAAGAAATCTCAAAGTAGGACTACTCTTTATGTCACGATCACAGGTACAGATCAGAACCCAATAGCACGACTCAGATACAACCAGTGTATTGCAATGTTCAGTTTATTCAGGTCAGGGATAGGCAGGGTCAAAACCAGGAAATCCGTCAGACAGGCAACCAAAACCAGACAGGGAGCAGGCAGGAACTCTAGATCCGTAACAGGCAGGCAGGGATCAAAAACCGGGCAGGACAAAAATCTAGGCTAGAGAACAACACTCACTGGAGAGCTTGGCGGAAACGACAAGACAATCTGGCAAAGGACCAGTGATAGTGAGGTGGTATAAATACTGTGGAGTGATGAGGGAATGAGTAACAGGTGAGGGGAAGGGCTGGGGAGACCAGGTGAGGGAAGTGAGCTGATTACAAGGGCCTGGAGGAAGGCGGGATCTGAAATGACAGGAGAGTTTAGATGAGCCACCAAACAAACAATAATAGAAGTGTCTAACTTGTGACACTTTAAGGAAAACCAGAACTGGGATCTCTTCTAACGTCATGTAGTCTTTTTTAACTGTATTGTATTGTATATTAATACTTGTGTATTGTAACTTGTATTAGTATTTTGATACCATGTCCAAATATTTGGTGGGATCAGTTTATTTGAAGAAAAATGGTCCACACTTTTACAGGGTTTTGACCTTCTCTCATTACAATATGACAATCATACAAAACATATCATGCTGTGGTCCTTTTCTATTATGAAACCTCAATTCACAGTTTTCTATTTATTACACTAAAAAAGGACGTATTATTGGCTTCCCCTAATTTTTCCCCACGCCACGCTACTGCAGCCAACTGTGAGTGAAGACAACTGTGTCCCCTCTTTAAACAGTGGCACCCTATTGTGAAACTAAACTAAACTCAATCTAACAAACCACTTGTGTTTGTATATACTGTGATTATAGAACAACATGAAATATAATGCATTTTCATTGTGGGTTATACAAGAATATATTTGATTATATTAACTTTCGTTTGAATTATTCAACCTAATATGGAGACCTCAACAATGGATACTTTATTAATCAATTAACTTTGGGAAATTATTTTGTTACAGGACTATGTTCAACATTAAAATACAAATACTAAAAGAGTTAACTATTAACAATTACAAATGAAAAATAGTATATCAAATATAAACAATATAAAAAATAAGTAGAAATTTAAAGTTAAAGTAGAGAAGGATTATCAGCAAAAAGTACACATTTTACAAAAAAATGGCCACAATAGTAGTTTATTCTTATATATATCACATTATTAAATTGTTAATATTGTTTCCTCAATTAGCATTTCACTTAATAAATGTACTGCTTGAGTAAATGACGGATAACACACCCTGCCTCTCACACAGTTAAACCTTTTCTTTTCACCCTATCAAGATGCACTGAAATGTTTTTGAAATAAATAAATGTCAACAGATTCCACATAACTGTATTTAGTTAGGGTTAGGGTTTTTATTTAAATGTAAACATATTGCTTTCAACTAACCTAATACAGTTATGTGGAGTTTGTTGACAAAGATTCAGTTTTTCAGTGTATTTGGTTGTTTCCTTCACAGATCTGCAGGTAAGGAAACAACCTCTGCACTCGACAACATGTTGATTACGTGTTGTCTGGTTTGTAGTGTGAAGTAATGCAGGAGCGTGTGGAATAAATAGACATTTATTAATTAACACACTGCAGTGTAAGTGTTATAGTCCTTTTTCTCTGTCGAATGTGTTTGAGTCACTTTCGTTTCATTGAGTCCTCTTGTGCGTCTCTTCGTTGAGAGGAAAGGTCTGATTGAAATTTTAAATATTAGGGTGGTTGGACATGATATTACCAAATCATCGAAGTTAACTAACCAGCTGTTTTCGATTATTTTCAGTTTGTTTGAAGCGATGGACTCTGAAGTCAGCGGGACGATGGAGGTGGCGGCGCTCGGACGGCCTTTCAGCCTCGGGATGTTGTACGACTGCCGCAAAGACTCTCTCGTCCCTGGTGAGAACTCACATACCTCTACTACCATCATCCCGTCTCTCATGTTTCTCCTCTGGGACGGTTCACTGCCACAGCCCTCATTATGTGCTAAGATCAGGCCCTGGCTCTCAAATATCCCCTGTGAGACAGATCACCATCACTCTCAGTCTGTGCTAATAGGCCATAACCCCACACTATAAGGCTTTCTAACTTATGGTAGAACGTGTCTGGAGGTACCATCCAGATAATGTCTCCCTCACAAAGCTGCCCATACGCCGCCAAAACCTGAAATATTAACACAAAGAAAAGTGTGACAGAATGAAAAGGACTGGGCTCTGTCATAGTGGAGAGAACATAACAACATGTTATAAAGCTAACGTTAGCTAGTGACTTGATGTACCTAAGCTAACATTAGCTAACGTATGTGAGGGACAATCACAAGCTAAAGTTAAAGTTAACCTATTATGCAAAATGCACTTGTTGATGTCTTTTATACATAAATGTGTGTCCCCGGTGTTTCAGGAGACTCACAAAGTGTCAGGAAATAAAACCCTCTCTCTTTTCCTCTGTACCTCTGTAAAAACGGGGGAACAACGGAGCTGATCCAGATTTGCTGCGTCATGACGACATTACTAAAGTGTGGGCGGGCTTTACACCCACGGGCCAATCAGAAACGTTGCTGTCAGAAACAATGAGATGTGTTCTGGAAGTAATATAGTCTGTGTATACATTAGCATGCTAACACTCAGAGCTAACCTGTAATGGAGAGAGTGTGTGTGAAGAAGCAGGAAATCAAAAGGAACTCATCTTGTGGTAAACCTGAGAGAGAGAAAGAGTTTGAGCTCCATACTGTTTCAGAGAGAATCCTTGATGTGGTTTGGAACATGAAATGGAGCTTAATCACGGCAGCATTTAGCTGAGTTTCTGCTGGTAGACAGCCTTCTCTTCAAAGAGCTCACTGCTTTCATGCTGGCGCTCCAAAGGGGCGTGGCCAGTAGCAGCTCCAAAGGGGCGTGGCCAGTAGCCATAGTGGTCCTTTTTTACCCTGAAAATCGAAGAAATGGACTCAGCATCCTTAATAACCCCCAAAACCCAAATTGTTCTAATCGGCCATGTCGTTTTTTTCCTTCAATCGTCTGCATAAACTATAACCCCATTCATTTCAAATGACACCATTTATGCTAATTTTACAAATATCCCAACATATGTAAATTAGCATCCGGCCGTTTCTATGTTCTGGAGACCCTACTATACATTTCTATCATAAAACTGCTGACAACTAGACTATAAGGTCAGTTTGTAGTTTCTGGTTGTGGGAGCTTGATTTTTGCTTCTTCTTTTTCAGGAATCACTTTGTGGGACCGTGAGGACCTTAAAGATCATATTGGAGAAAGACCACAGCACTATAATGATTGTGATATAGTTGCATCGGAATCAATTGAGGACAAATCTAAAGCACTAAATGTTGAAGCATCTCTGAAGGCAAGTTTCTTGGGTGGACTGGTACAGGTTGGAGGATCAGCCAAATACCTGAACGATACTAAGAATTCCAAAAATCATGCCAGAGTAACACTGAATTACCAAGCTACCACAAAGTTCCAAGAACTGTCCATGAATCATCTTGGGGATGTTAAGAAACATCAGTTTGTGTTTGAGAAAGGAATAGCAACACATGTAGTCACAGGTATCCTTTATGGGGCACAAGCTTTCTTTGTCTTTGACCGTGAGGTGTCTGTCAACGAGAACCATCGAGACATTCAGGGCAACTTGAAGGTGATGATCAAGAACATTCCCCACCTGTCAATAGAGGGCGAAGGCTCGCTTTCAGGAGGCAGTAGAGGTGTACCAAAGTCTGCCAAGGCTGCTGGGAGCCAACGGGGAAAACGCAGTACCCGTGAAGGTCTGGCTGTTGCCTCTGACATGTTTAGATTCTTCTGCCACTGAACTTGTCCGGCAGATAAGTACAGGATTAGTTGAAGAATGTCAGAGTGTCCTGGAGGACCTCAGTGACCTGGAGATGAGGTTCAATGATTCACTGAGAACCCAAACTGCACAGCTGTTCCCACAGATTGGAAACAAACTAAAAACTTTTAAACAAATGTGCTCACAGTTCAAACTGGAATTCCAACGAACCCTGGCAAAGAAACTTCCATCAATCCGAGGAGGAGGAGAAGAAGAAGCTGTGCTCGCAGAGATCCTGAGGAAGACATGTTCTTCCCCTTTCAACAGCAAGGACCTGAACGAGTGGATGAAGTGTAAGGAGAGAGAAATCTCCATTTTAAAGTCGTACACCAACAAGATGAAAAACACCAAGATCGTTCCACGCGAAAATGATCTTCATGAAGAAATTCTCAATAACGAGCACACTGTGTGTTTTGTCTTCACCTCGCTGGGAAGTGATGAACCGTACCTCTCAACTTTATCAAACTACCTGAAACAAACACCCAAACCAGACGACGCTCAAGATCCACACCCTCCAGATCTAGAAAAGGAACAATGGTACCTCACAAAGAAAGTAGCAGAAACATTGAGAAACAAAGCAAAGCTCTTCAGTGATTTTGCAGAGGCCAACAAGGAGAACAAGAACATCACATTTCTGACGGTGGGTTTAACAAACGAGACACAGAAAGGTGCTAGCATCTACCTTTATACAGACGGCCTTTCTGTTAATGAGAACTTTGAGCCGCCTTCAAAGCCTGCAACAGTAACAGGAAGTGATATAAACCACAACAGTGTGACGCTGAAGATTTCTCCACCCAGATTTGGAGCAGAGGACATCACCTCCTACTCTGTTGAGTACTGTGTCAGAGGAGAGGACGGCTGGAAACAAGAGACAGCATCCAGAGCTGAAGAAGTCCCAGTGAGCGGCCTGAGTCCTAACACAGAGTACATGTTCAGATGCAGGGCAGAGACACCAGTAGGTGCCGGGCCAGCCAATGAAGTCAGTGGATCCATTCAAACCTTACCCTGCAGCCCTCCTGGAAAACTCCACGTTGAATCTACCTCACGTGAGATATCAGTCAGCTGGGAGAAACCTGTTGAGCTCGGACAAGATGTCCACGTTTTGAACTACATCGTGGAGTACGCCAAACCAGACCACCAGGTGAAAGAGGAAGATCTCCACTGGGAGCAAATGATGGCGGGAGCTGAGAAGGCAATCATTTCAGGTCTTCAGCCAGAGACAGAATACGCTGTCAGGGTCAGGTGTGATTGTGGTGCAGCTGGAAGAAGCAAAGAAAGCATCGCTGTTTATGTCCGCACAACAAAACGTGACCGTCTCACAGAATTCCTCAAAAGTAAAAGCAAGAGGATCAACTCTGAATCTCCTTCAGTTTACAAACTGCCTCTGACAGAAGAAGACATGGAAGTTGATGGATGCCGGAGGTACAACTTTGGGAAAGAAAGTACGATGCAAAATCGCACAATAATGCTTCTTGGAGCAACTGGATCTGGAAAGTCCACTCTGATCAATGGACTCATCAACTACATAGTTGGTGTTGAGTGGGAGGACGATTTCAGATTCAAGTTAGTTGACGAGGATCAGTCGAGATCTCAAGCTGAGAGCCACAACTCTGATGTCACTGTGTACAAAATCAACCACCAAGAGGGCTTTAAAATCCCTTTCTCTCTGACCGTTGTTGACACCCCAGGTTTTGGAAATACAGGCATACAAAGAGACAAGGAGATCACATTACAGCTACTTAATCTCTTCTCTGCCGAGCATGGCGTCAGTGAAATTGACGCTGTGTGTTTTGTAGTTCCAGCTTCTTTAGCTCGTCTCACACCGACACAGCAAGATATGTTGGATTCTGTGCTCTCAATCTTTGGCAAAGATGTGGAAGAAAACATCCAGTTTCTGGTGACATTCGCAGACGGCCAACGCCCACCAGTTCTAGAGGCGATCAAAGCTTCAGGCGTCCCATGTCCTAAAACAAAAGACGGGCTGCCAGTTCACTTCACATTCAATAATTCTGCCTTGTTTGCACTGAACCAATCTGCTGACTCCAGTGGGGATGAGGAAGAGGGAGGCTTTGATCAGATGTTCTGGAAAATGGGGGCAAAAACCATGAAGAGGTTCTTTGATGCTTTAGATAAGATGACAACCAAAAGCTTGTCAATGACAAGCGAGGTTTCTAGAGAAAGAAAGCAGCTCGAGAAGTCAATTGAAAAATTGCAAAAGCAAATGAAAGTTTTGTTAGCCCAGCTAGAGGAAATAACAGAGACAACTGAAAACATTAAAGAGCAAGGACAACACGTCGACATGGAGAAATCCGATCGAGTCAAGACGCTTGCGGAGATGGTGGCTGAACTCGGTGATATACTTGCATCAGACTGTGAGTTTCAGTGGGCCCTAAATAGGGTAACTGTCTACGATATTGTACGAAAATGTGTTTGGCTATCATTACAGAAAGTTGTCACTCATTTGTAAATTAAAAAAACTACTCCCACCTACTACTTCCACCAATCGGTGTGCAAATAAAAGTTCATCCCAAGGACAGAGACTTAAACGATTTGACAAAGAAAGGCTTTATGGTGCGGTCACACTGGACGCGATGCAATTTTTGAGCGTGCAAAATCGCATCGCGTGCAAACCACAGACTATATTTGGCATGGCTAACACAATCGCTGCTTTATCTGAGTCTGTAGGACGTTGATGTGAATGTGGACGGTGCAGATACAATGTTAGCTTAGCATGATCGATCCCATCTCCATTAAATAATCACCCATTTTAAAATGTTTTTCTCCTGCCGACTTGTCAAAGCATTAATTCATGGTTCTTATAACCGGTATCACTATGTTGTTAGTACGGCATCATTTTGAAACATGTATTACAATTATATCACTGTAAAATATGTTCATTTTGTTGTTGTTTGTATCTACTATAGTATCTACGTGGTGATAAGCCCCGCCCCCTCGCCAGCTCATCTTGTTTGAATGACTCTAACACTAGCATGAACGCAGCATAAGTCCTAACTTTTGTGAATGATAATAATGCTTATGGTTTTCTTCTTCACCTTGTGTTCCTGCAGAAGTTTTTTTGCATGTTCTGTTCGATAAGGCAAGGCAAGGCAAGGCAAGGCAAGGCAAGTTTATTTATATAGCACTTTTCAACACAAGGCAATTCAAAGTGCTTTACAAAAAAATGAAAGAAATTAAGAAAATGGCATTTAAAATCAGTCATTAAAAAGAAAAGCTAATAAAATAAACATTAAAAGAAAAAATACATGGATAAAAGTTACTGTGCAGTCTAAGATATGAATAGTTCAATTAAAAGCAGCGACAAAAAGCAAAGTCTTCTTGCTGGATTTAAAAGTAGTCAGAGTTGCAGCGGACCTGCAGGTTTCTGGGAGTTTGTTCCAGATATTTGGAGCATAATAACTGAACGCTGCTTCTCCATGTTTAGTTCTGACTCTGGGGACAGAAAGCTGACCAGTCCCTGAAGACCTGAGAGATCTGGATGGTTCATCATTTAGCAGGAGGTTAGAAATGTATTTTGGGCCTAAACCATTCAGTGCTTTATAAACCAGCAGCAGTATTTAGAAATCTATTCTTTGACACACAGGAAGCCAGTGTAAAGACTTCAGAACAGGAGTGATCCACTTGCTTGGTGTTAGTGAGGACTCGAGCAGCGGCGTTCTGAATCAGCTGCAGCTTTCTAATATATTTTTTAGTGAGACCTGTGAAGACACCATTGCAGTAGTCGAGTCTACTGAAGATAAAAGCATGGACAAGTTTTTCCAAATCCTACTGTGACATTAGTCTTTTAATCCTAGATATGTTCTTTAGGTGATAGTAGGCTGATTTAGTAACTGTTTTAATGTGACTGTTGAAACTCAGGTCAGAGTCCATGACTACACCTAGATTTCTGGCTCGGTTGTTTTGAACATTGCAGACTGAAGCTCAGCGCTAACTTTTATACATTCTGCCTTGGCTCCAAAAACCATTACCTCAGTTTTATCTTTGTTTAATTGGAGAAAGTTCTGACACATCCAGTCATTGATTTGTTCAATGCACTTACTCAGTGTTTGAATTGGAGCATAGTCTCCTGGTGAAATTGTTACGTAAATGTGTGTGTCATCCGCATAGCTATGGTAACTTATTTTGTTGTTCTTCATTATCTGAGCCAGTGGTAGCATGTAGACGTTAAAGAGAAGAGGCCCCAAGATGGAGCCTTGAGGAACCCCACATGTCATATTTGTCAACTCAGATGTGTATTTACCTATAGAAACAAAGTTGTTTCTGTCCTTTAAGTAGGATTCAAACCAATTTAGAACTGTTTCCGAAAGTCCCACCCAGTTTTCCAGTCGGTCTAGTAATATGTTGTGGTCAACAGTGTCAAACGCAGCACTGAGATCTAATAATACTAACACTGAAGTTCTGCCACTGTCTGTGTTTAAGTGGATGTCATTAAAGACCTTTGCAAGAGCAGTCTCAGTGCTGTGGTTTGGACGAAAGCCTGACTGGAACACATCTAAACAACTATTTAAATGCAAGAAATTACTCAACTGTTGAAAAACAACTTTTTCAATGATTTTACCTAGAAATGGGAGGTTTGATATGGAACTGTAATTGTTCATTACTGAAGCATCTAGATTATTCTTTTTTAAGAGCGGTTTAATGACTGCAGTTTTCAGGGCCTGTGGAAAAATACCTGTGTGAAGAGATTTGTTTACTATATGAAGTAGATCTGAGGCCATGCAAGGCAAAACATCTTTGAAAAATCCTGTTGGAATAATATCAAGGCAGCAGGAGGAGGACTTCAGAAGTTGTATAATGTCCTCTAGGTTTTTATCATTAATCTGATGGAATTGTGTCATGGTGTTTGAATTGATGTTAAGTGGACACAGAGACAACACATTTGCTGTACCTGATGCAGAGGCACTGACTGCTTGTCTGATTTTCTGAATTTTGTCAGTGAAGAAGGCAAAATCATTGCACGCCCTGGTGGATAGAAATTCAGAGGCTACTGATACTGGGGGGTTAGTTAGTCTGTCGACGGTAGCAAACAAGGCACGTGCGTTGTTTTTGTTTTTGGTAATGATGTCAGAGAAGAACGATTGTCGTGTGTTTTTCAATTCCAAATTATGAAGGCAAAGTCTCTCTTTATAGATTTCAAAGTGAACCTGGAGATTTGTTTTTCGCCACCTGCGTTCAGCTTTTCAACATTCTCTTTTCTCTGTTCTCACGGTCATGGCCTTTCTCCATGGAGATATTTTCTTCCCAGTCACTTCCTTTACCTTAGTTGGAGCAATGGCATCTATAACATTTTTAATTTTTGAATTAAAACGATCTACTAGCTCATTTACTGAGATGTTAGCAGGGGCAAGTGTGGAAGAACAATTCTGAGTAAACATTTCCCTAGTATTTTCAGTTAAATATCGCTTTGTGGTTACATCTTTTTGAACATTTTTGTGAACAGAAATAGAGCTCTCAAAGAAAACACAGGAATGGTCAGAGAGTGCAACATCAGTCACCACAACCTTAGAGATATTCAGACCCTTTGAGATAATTAAGTCCAGAGTGTGGCCCTTATTGTGCGTGGGCTCCGTCACATGCTGAGTCAGTCCATAGTTATCAAGAACACAAAACAGTTCTTTAGCCCCTCTGTCCTGGGGGTTGTCAACATGGATGTTAAAATCACCAACAATGACTAGACGGTCAAAGTCAATACACACTATAGACAGCAGTTCAGTAAAGTCATCAAAAAAGCTTGCACAGTATTTGGGTGGTCTATAGATATTTAGGAACAGAGCTCGAGAAGAGCATTTCAGCTGAAGGGCCACATATTCAAAAGAAGCAAAGTTCCCATAAGATGTCTTCCTGCATTGAAGGGAATCATTGAACAGAATAGCAACTCCACCCCCTTTCTTAAGCATTCTTTCCTGACTCATAAAACTAAAGTTGGGAGGGGTTGATTCGATAAGAACAGCTGCACTGTTATTTTGTTCAATCCAAGTTTCCGTTAAAAACATAAAATCGAGATTGTGCTCAGTGATAAAATCATTGATTAAAAATGTTTTCCTGCCAAAGACCTGACATTTAATAAAGCTAGTTTAAGTTCGTTAAACACACTATCAGTCAGGTTTTTTGTAACAAGCTGTGGCTGACATGGAATCACTGCTAAATTAGATAAACTCACACAAACGTTTGAGCGCTTCCTGTGTCTAAGATGATTCACCGCTCTTAATCTATTACCTATCAACACAGATATCGGCAAAGCTACAGGCAGGCAGGGCCCCGGCATGTCCTGGAAAGAGTTGAGAGTGCCATACGCCCTTGAGCCTGGACCCAGCACATATCAGTAAGAGTTTGTTGCGTTTTGTACACACACATCCTTATCAGGCTTCGGAGACTGCAGATGCTTTCTTGAAGGGAGGGGAGGTGGTTGACGTAGGCACGGTGATGAAGACGGGGGAGATGGTGTGGGGGTAAAGGACATGCTGCCAGGGGGGGAGGTGGTTGACGTAGGCACGGTGATGAAGACGGGGGAGATGGTGCGCGTCTCTGCGGTGATTTTGGTGGGCGTCGTTGAGGAGCGGGGGTAAAGGACATGCTGCCAGCCCTGCGTATCGCCTTAGTTTGGTATTTGAACTCCAGGAAGGAATCGGTGCCAACCCTCTGTATCTCCTTCATGTGTTCAACGATCTCCAGGAGGGTGGGCGAGGGTGAAAGGGTGAACGGAGTATCCTCAAAGGCGTTGACAGGGGGGGGGGTGACGGGCAGTGGAGACTCCTCCAAAGTTTACCATGCGTCGGAACAAATGTTAAAGCGTGAATGCTTTGTGCAGAATTCATGAACGTCCTGTCACCATTACCACCAACGATGAATAACCTGAACATTCAAAAGTGTGTTTTTTATTTTCTTTGATGTTTTTGTTCTTTAAATTCAATTATTTTGACGCTGCACCGCGTTGACATTGTTCAATGCAGTTTTTAAACATTATCAGCTTCTTGTTAAATGTTTGAGCTTCTTCTGCTCTTCGTTTTGTTTTCTTTCAGATTTAAAAATGAATGTGTATTATGTTAATGAGTCGTTGTGGAGTGTCCTGAAGTAATACGGTGACGTCTGCTGGATCAAGGAGATGTTATTAAACAATAATTCAGACAACTGGAAAGATTTAAATCAGAACAAGTGTTAGTAGAGTGAGATTAAAGAAGAACAATCAATATTTGGAAGGAACATTTCTGCACCAATTTTACACGTTTCTTTTTTTAACTGCTCTGGTTTTCGGTTTTCTTCTTATTTTTACATTTGTATCTAATAATAGTTTCATTTTCTTGCAGTTTTGAAGCATAGAACCTGATACTGATGTGTATTTGATTACATTTGATTGACATATGGAGACACTATTAAATAATCAACAATAAATAAATGCTGTTCTGCCTCAAGTCTTGTCTGTCGTGCTTTTCGTCAGTGTGGACTTTATTCTGACTTCTCTCAGAGTAACTAAAAAGGACATATTGTATATTTTACTGAATTACGTTGATCAGACATAGCTTTAAGTACTTGTAACCTTTCAGGTTCAGACATTTCTAAATAAATGTGGTTGGTTAAACCAGTGGTTTCCAAAGAGTCTCGCAGTCTCTTTTTATCAGTTACACCAAAGAGGCTGTTTCCCCTCAAATAATTACATTTTACTTGTTAAGATGCTTTTATCCAAAGCAATCCCCACAGGAGCAATTTGGGGTGAAGTGTCTTGCCCAGGGACACAACGACATACTGACTGCAGTGGGGTTTGAACCTGTACTCCACTGATCCGAACACCAACGCACTAGTCCACTGCGCCACACGCCTCCTAAATAAGAATGAGAGTAATCAAGGCTTAATCAGCAATAGTTCTCCAAAGAACAAAGAAGTGTCTCTACCATTGGAAATTATTTGAGATGCACCATCTTGTTTTCAAAAACAATAATACCATTTAACACTAGAACTGCCAATCGGGTCAATTTGACCCAGAGCTGTTTTTTATTGTATGTAACTTTTTTTCAATAAAATATTAAAGTCTCCCAGTCCGTGACTTTTCCTGAAAGTGTGTTATGTAGCACCCTATGTTGTTAAAAATGGTCACTATGAACTCAGATTGAAAAAATTGCCATTTATACCTATTTCCACCAAGCGGGTCATATTGACCCCACCCCTTTTCGCGCCATTGATTTTGCGTGTAAACAAACATGACGTGTTGCTATAGAAACGCCTTTTGTCTACTGCGGTTGCTTTTAGATTGAGAGAGATAGATAGATATATTGATAGCGACAGTCTGTAGTGAAGGAGCGCGCTCCCGCTCACGGGAGACTGCTCGCGCTGCGCTCTGCAGCAAACAGCTGTTTGCTTTTCACCCAACAACAACAACCGCCTCACCAAACGCTATGTTGTAGCGTTAATAAACAAAACAATTTAACAAAATTGCTTGTCAAAATACCAATACCACAGGACCATTTTTATTTTTAAAGCAATATTTTTACGTTGAAAATGAATGCACTAATGCCGGGTCAATTTGACCCCAGTGGCGGTTTTAGGTATAAAAAATCTCTGGCAGTTCTAGTAAATAATATCAAAACAATAGAAATAATAATATGATGATAAAACTGTGACAAACACTAAAATATATCAAAGTTAAAAAAAAACTGAATAATTCAAACAAACAGGTGGAGTAAATGCACCTTTAAAAGTGGGGTAGGTAAGTTTCAGAAACCGGCTCTAGATACACTTTTTGTTATATTCCATGGAATGCTCTTAACATCCCGATAGCAATGAATATCTGAAGTGCTTTGACAACAAATCCATGAAAAAATTTCATCTGTGGAAGCCGTAATACTGTAAAAAGCACGACCAATCCGTTTAGCCGGAAACGGATTGGATTGCCGTCCTGTCTGTCAGCCTTCCATCTCGTGCACGCACAAATGCATCTCGTGCCCTCATTGGGCGTGCCCTCATTGGGCGTGCCGTCATTGGGCGTGCATTGCAGCAGTACTTCAATGACTCGCCGCAACAGGCGGCCACTTTCACCAGTCTGCTGATGGAGGAGGTGCTCTGTAAGGAAGTCTGAAGGAAGGGGCGGATTCTTTTCGGCTGTGTACTTTCAAATTTTAGTGCACTCGACCGGTTTCTGAAACTTACCTACCCCACCTTTAATGTTTAAGTTACTAGAAGAAATCAAACAATTATAATAATTGTTGTTATGGAAAACGAGATAGATATGTAGTACTATTTATATGGAATTCTGGTCCTTGTTCTTATTTTTTATATCTTTTATCAAATGTTCTCTTATTCGTATTATTACTCTTAGATCACACACACACACACTGGGATCCTGCAGGAAGTCTAAGTGGATTAAAGACAACAACTTAGTTAGATCTAACCCCCAGCTGCACATATGTCTTTTTATCTGCTAAATGCTACATTTCCACCAACAAGTCTTCAGATGTCTGTGAGAGGACTCTTTAAAGTAGAGACACTACATACTGATATACACCTGAACTTCAGCAGGAGAGGACTCTTTAAAGTAGAGACACTATATACTGATATACACCTGAACATCAGCAGGAGAGGACTCTTTAAAGTAGAGACACTACATACTGATATACACCTGAACATCAGCAGGAGAGGACTCTTTAAAGTAGAGACACTACATACTGATATACACCTGAACATCAGCAGGAGAGGACTCTTTAAAGTAGAGACACTACATACTGATATACACCTGAACATCAGCAGGAGAGGACACTTTAAAGTAGAGACACGACATACTGATATACACCTGAACATCAGCAGGAGAGGACTCTTTAAAGTAGAGACACTACACACTGATATACACCTGAACATCAGCAGGAGAGGACTCTTTAAAGTAGAGACACTACATACTGATATACACCTGAACATCAGCAGGAGAGGACACTTTAAAGTAGAGACACGACATACTGATATACACCTGAACATCAGCAGGAGAGGACTCTTTAAAGTAGAGACACCACATACTGATATACACCTGAACATCAGCAGGAGAGGACTCTTTAAAGTAGAGACACTATATACTGATATACACCTGAACATCAGCAGGAGAGGACTCTTTAAAGTAGAGACACCACATACTGATATACACCTGAACTTCAGCAGGAGAGGACTCTTTAAAGTAGAGATACTATATACTGATATACACCTGAACATCAGCAGGAGAGGACTCTTTAAAGTAGAGACACTACATACTGATATACACCTGAACATCAGCAGGAGAGGACTCTTTAAAGTAGAGACACTACATACTGATATACACCTGAACATCAGCAGGAGAGGACACTTTAAAGTAGAGACACGACATACTGATATACACCTGAACATCAGCAGGAGAGGACTCTTTAAAGTAGAGACACCACATACTGATATACACCTGAACATCAGCAGGAGAGGACTCTTTAAAGTAGAGACACTACATACTGATATTCACCTGAACATCAGCAGGAGAGGACTCTTTAAAGTAGAGACACTACATACTGATATACAACTGAACATCAGCAGGAGAGGACTCTTTAAAGTAGAGACACTACATACTGATATACACCTGAACATCAGCAGGAGAGGACTCTTTAAAGTAGAGACACTACATACTGATATACACCTGAACATCAGCAGGAGAGGACTCTTTAAAGTAGAGACACCACATACTGATATACACCTGAACATCAGCAGGAGAGGACTCTTTAAAGTAGAGACACTACATACTGATATACACCTGAACAGCAGCAGGAGAGGACTCTTTAAAGTAGAGACACTACATACTGATATACACCTGAACATCAGCAGGAGAGGAATCTTTAAAGTAGAGACACTACATACTGATATACAGCTGAACATCAGCAGGAGAGGACTCTTTAAAGTAGAGACACTACATACTGATATACACCTGAACATCAGCAGGAGAGGACTCTTTAAAATAGAGACAATACATACTGATATACACCTGAACATCAGCAGGAGAGGACTCTTTAAAGTAGAGACACTACATACTGATATACACCTGAACATCAGCAGATGAGGACTCTTTAAAGTCGAGACACTACATACTGATATACACCTGAACATCAGCAGGAGAGGACTCTTTAAAGTAGAGACACTACACACTGATAAACACCTGATACAGCAGGAGAGGACTCTTTAAAGTAGAGACACTACATACTGATATACACCTGAACATCAGCAGGAGAGGACTCTTTAAAGTAGAGACACTACATACTGATATACACCTGAACATTAGCAGGAGAGGACTCTTTAAAGTAGAGACACTACATACTGATATACACCTGAACATCAGCAGGAGAGGACTCTTTAAAGTAGAGACACTACATACTGATATACACCTGGACATCAGCAGGAGAGGACTCTTTAAAGTAGAGACACTACATACTGATATACACCTGAACATCAGCAGGAGAGGACTCTTTAAAGTAGAAACACTACATACTGATATACACCTGAACATCAGCAGGAGAGGACTCTTTAAAGTAGAAACACTACATACTGATATACACCTGAACATCAGCAGGAGAGGACTCTTTAAAGTAGAAACACTACATACTGATATACACCTGAACATCAGCAGGAGAGGACTCTTTAAAGTAGAGACACTACATACTGATATACACCTGAACATCAGCAGGAGAGGACTCTTTAAAGTAGAAACACTACATACTGATATACACCTGAACATCAGCAGTCATTTAAACTATTGTTGTTCTCAGGAGTCTTGACTTAAAGGTGACCAACAATGCACCGGGCTGATGACTTTACCCACAGAGAAGCCTCTCAGCAGGCCTTCAGGTTCACCTTGGTGCTGTCTGCTTCCTGGTTTCATCACAGTAACACTGACAGGCCCCCTGCTGTGATACCTGCTCTCCATCCAGAGGTCACACGGTGATTTATGCCGATGTGTGAGATTGATACGTTTTATTTTAGCATTTATGCTGAATGGTTGTTTCTGGAGAGTGTCAGGCCGACAGCTGGAGTCATTTTTCATCCGCAGACGCGAGAAAAGCTTGATTCATGAAGGCTTTAAGTCAGCGAGCGTCTCCAGAGTCTCACAACGGCCTCACGTGTGCATCCTCTGAAGGATAACACACACATGTTGACACACACACACCTCAAGGTTTAATCCAAACACAGACTGGGATCCTGCAGGAAGTCTAAGTGGATTAAAGACAACAACTTAGTTAGATCTGTCCCTTGTTTTTCCCTTCATCTAAGTCAACCTGGCTGTAACTTTTTTTTCAGTTCAGTCTAACTAAATATGGAGAAATCCACTGATGTTCTGGCAGATATTAGGGAAATAACAGCCCTTAGCAAACAGAGGTAAACATATTTATCATACTTTAAAGTAAATCAACAATAACCTGTTTGTTTGATTCTTCTAATCTGTGTGCTATACCAATAAACCAGCCTTGAACCTTAATTAAATACCTGTTTTTGAATCTGCTATGTTCAGCAGCTTGTCTCTTACTGTCTGTCTGGTGTTAGCCTGTGAGCACTTGGTATACAATAAGGTTTTGAGAAGCTATAAGAGGCTAAAATGTGACTACCTTTCAGCAGTTTGAGTGTTTGTGGACCTGCATTCTCTCTTTTTGCTCCAGTTTTGATCTCCACCATCTCCTGAGGTAAATATGTCCCTCATGTATCTATCTGGGTACAGTGAGTTTATCAAGAAGCTAAAAGAGGCTAAAATGTGACTTTTTTTCACGGCAGTTATTGAGTTTTTGTGGACCAATATTCTCTATTATTGCTCTGTTTTGGTCTCCACCATCTGTAGAGGTAAATATGTCTGTCTGATAAATATTTAGAGTACAGTGAGAAGCTTTAAGAAGCTACAATTTGACTTATTTCTTATCGGTTATTGAGTTTTTGTGGATCAATATTCTCTATTTTAGCTCCAGTTTAGGTCTCCACCATCTCCTGAAGTTAAAATGTCTGTCTGATAAACATTTAGAGTACAGTGAGACGCTTTAAGAAGCTAAATGTGACTTTTTTTCTCTGCAGTTATTGAGTTTTCGTGGACCAATATTCTCTCATTTTGCTCCAGTTTTGGTCTCCACCATCTCCTGAGAGGAAGATCTGCGTCTGTATCTGCCAAATCCTCAAATATTTTCTTTTTGCTCTGTTTTGGTCTCCACCATCTGCTGAGGGAATATATCTATCTGTCTAATACATATTTAGAGTACAGTGAGAAGCTTTAAGATGCTAAATGTGACTTTTGAGTTTTTGTGGACCAGTATTCTCTATTTTAGCTCTGGTTTAGGTCTCCACCATCTGCTGAGAGAAATATGTCTGTCTGATACATATTTAGAGTACAGTGAGTTTATCAAGAAGCTAACATTTCACTGTTTTCTTATTGGTTAGTGAGTTTTTGTGGACCAATATTCTTTCTTTTTGCTTTGGTCTGCTGAGGGAATATATCTATCCGTCTAATACATATTTAGGGTACAGTGAGAAGCTTTAAGAAGCTAAATGTGACTTTTTTCATATCGGTTATTGAGTTTTTGTGGATCAATATTCTCTATTTTAGCTCCAGTTTAGGTCTCCACCATCTCCTGAAGTTAAAATGTCTGTTTGATAAACATTTAGAGTACAGTGAGACGCTTTAAGAGGCTAAATGTGACTTTTTTTCTCTGCAGTTATTGAGTTTTCGTGGACCAATATTCTCTCATTTTGCTCCAGTTTTGGTCTCCACCATCTCCTGAGGTAAATATGTCTGTCTGATACATATTTAGAGTACAGTGAGTTTATCAAGAAGCTAACATTTCACTGTTTTCTTATTGGTTAGTGAGTTTTTGTGGACCAATATTCTCTCTTTTTGCTTTGGTCTGCTGAGGGAATATATCTATCCGTCTAATTCATATTTAGAGTACAGTGAGATGCTTTAAGAAGCTAAATGTGACTTTTTTCTTATCGGTTAGAGTTTTTCTGGACCTGTATCCTCTCCTTTAGCTCAGTGTTGGTCTCCACCATCTCCTGAGGGAATATATGTTATTCTGCTAAATGCTTCCTCAGCAGGTTTTGAGTCTTTGTGGTGGCGGAGGTCTCGTGTTCAGGATCATGTTCATTGGGCTTCCTCTGAGTGAAAGTGCTGAGGACTCTTCATGTAACAGGAAACACGTCCGTCTCAAGACGCTGGCCAGAAGCGCTGATTCAGGGATTATTTTTCTGCTCGTCTTGTTGTTTTTGGAAACTGAATCTCTTCTCCTCGACGTCGAGATCAGGAACATCTGTGAAGCTGAAATACTGAATTACAGACCACATGTAACCTTTCTTTCTACGCTTAAATACTGCTATAATATAAAAAACTATCAACAAGATCATTTCTTTCAGAAGAAAAGCATCAGCAAATCTTCCCGGATTAATGGAAGTAGTGATTTTTTCTTCTTCCCTTCATCACGGTCTGCGTAGCTTTAACTGCGGTCGCCTCCTTTGTGTGTTTTCCACCTTGAGTTATGAAAGTTGGATGAGGCCGTGAATAAAACATGTTTCAGAGAGTCGGCCACATCATGCAGATATAAAACCACCGCCTTCAATTATTCAGCAGCTGGAAGTCTGACGAACACAAACAGGGAACTCTCACCTGTCAAAAGATACCCTCATCTTACCTTTAACTTTGAGATGTAATGAATCTATGTTACAAAAGTACATGGAAAAGAGTGGAAAGTGGAGGAAATGGCAAAAAAACATCGTGAATAAAGTCAATATTGCGGTTTGCATTTCAGCGATGGAAAATGTTGCTAAAAGGTTAGCTTCAGTTCCAGGCTGTTAGGTTCCCTCCTGGGGGCACAAAGGGAAGTGACACAATATAAAATAACCGGGAGAGAGGAAACTGATTACTGAAGCCACAAGGCGATGTTTAATATTCAAAAAGTAAAGAGGGCTCACCACCAGCCAATTCACAAAGTAAACTTAGAACAACTTTCTCCTAAAAGCAAGTGACTAAAGTAAAACAATACACAAAGACACACTGGAGCACATCTCCTAACAATTAACAAAACACAGGTTAAACTAGCCGGCTAGTGATGGCAGTTTGACACTGAAGCTTCGAACGGAGCTTCAACCCTGGACTTCCTATTCCATAGAAGCAGTGCTTCGAAGCTTGCTTCAAATCACGTGACATATGACGTCCGAAGCAGCAACTGCTTCAAATCACGTGACATGTGACGTCCGAAGCAGCAACTGCTTCATTTCCTGAATGAATCACTTGACTGGTTCGCGGTCCATTCACGCGATTCAATGCACTGCCTCGTCCCGATTCTGACAGGTGACAGGTTGAAACAGTTTCAAATTTGAGCGCTTCAACACTTTATGACCGCTCTAAACAATGCGCAATGTGTGGGTTGTTGTCGTAGTTTGCGTTGTTGCTGTTGAGTTGTTGTTGGTATTGCATTTGAATTGTAGTTTCATTATAGAGCAAGCCAGGAAGAAAGATAGGTCGTTCTGGCTCGGGAAACACTTCGAAATGTGGAGAAGTTGTGAACAAAAACACAATTATGAGTAATATAAAAACAGTTCAATATTTTAAGGAATAGATAGCCCAGTGGGTAGAGCCGGCGGCCTGAATGCGGCAATGTCCTCCGCGCAGCTGGTTCAAAGCCCGGAATGGATGTATTTTAATCATTGCTTTTCAACTTTAATAACTGATAAAAGGCCCTCTCCTCCCAACATTTTTTCCAGCACTCTCTAGTCTCTTCTCAATAACCCAATACACACAATTATCAATCTTTAATTGCAAATAGAACATGATATTCAGTCTTAGTGTGTGTGTGCATCGAATATTTTTCAAGGCAAAGATACGTTAAACCCACTGCAGCCTTGCACTTCGCCAGGAGAGGTCGCTGTAACTGAAGCTTCGAGAAATGAACCTATTTCCGACACAATTGTCCAAGTGGTTCGATGCTTCATTCAAAGCTTCATTTTGCCATCACTATAGCCGGCCTCACACAGAGACAGAGACGCCACGCCACGCCACGCCACGCCACGCCACGCCACGCCACGCCACGCCACGCCACGCCACACATGCAGCCCAGAGGAGAAGGTGAGAGCGACTGCAGCCTTCCTCAGGTCCTTTATGGAGGCCCTGATTGGGGATTGGGAGCACCTGAGGGAGACAATTAGGGGGAGAGGGAGAGACACACACACAAACAAACCACGGCACGCAACACAGGCTCATAATCTTGTCTGTGTTGTGCCTCAACCTAACATTGTTTCACACCATAACCATGTTTACTTTGAATTTAGATAAACACCTCAGTCTGTACACTTTAACATTGAATTCTAAAACTTGGATCAGATCTGAACTAAACTAATCCCTGTCTCATTTAAACATGCACTCTCTCATGCACGCAAAACTGAAATTAGACGACAGAAAACTTTGTATGAGCGAAACAATTGATTGTTACTTTGAGATTGAATGAATCCATGTTACAAATGGAAAAGAGGGAAAAATGGAGGAAATAGCGATTAAGAAATATCACAAATCAAGTCAATGCTGTTGCTAATAGTTTAGCTTCATCTTATCATCTTTCCTGTGTTTCGCCACAACCTAAGATCTTACCCTCACCATGTTTAACTTTTAATTTAGATAAACACCTCATTGTGTACTCTATAACTTTGACATCTAAAGCTTGGATCAGATCTGAACTAATCCCTGTCTCATTTAAACAGAAACCTCTCAGGTGTGTCTCTGTGTTTTGACACCGCCTCCTTCTTTAACCTCAACATGATTTACTGTGGCCCTTTCTCATTTCATCAAATCCCCCTCCTCGACTCCTCGACTCCTCGGTCCTCCGGTAGTGACCCGGAAATGAATTTCAGTGCGCCATGTTGAAGGACATCTCATTTCTCTAAATGCACTTCGAGGACCGAGCATCGAGCATCGAGGAGGCTCTCCGGAGGAGCTCTAACCGAGGATACACTGATGGGTCCTCCACGGTCCTCCACGGCTCCTTCGTGGATGCATTTCCGGCAACAGAGATGTTTCAAAGAGTCGTGACGCACGGCCGGACTGATCTCAGCCAATGACAGCTCTGCATGCATCCCCTGGATATTATTTTAGAAACTGCTCTCATCGCGACGCGATGTTTCCAGAGAGAACAGCTGAGAGGTCCGTGCAGAAAGCAGAGCAGTGTGTATAATATATATCACTCAGTAGAACAGGCCTACTCTCTTTGCTGTAGTTTAGTAGATATCTACAAACAAAGAGTCCAGATGTTTCTAAAACCATTTAGTGCTTCACAAAATAAAATACACAACGGCTGTAGCCTGTTTTAGGAGCTGTAGGTGCGTGTTGTGGTGTAGGTGTGTGTGTGGTACAGTGTGTGCGTAGATGCAGCGGACAGACAGGTCTCAGTTGGTTTGGTGTCCTCTGCTTACTTTTAATACTTGTAAATAAAACTTTTGGCCCGTAATTTATTTTCCTCATTGTAGCGACCAGAGAGGGGAGGGGGGGGGGTGTGTGTGTGTGTGTGTGTGTCCGCATCTGTAGCCTGTTATTGTCTCATTATACCGCACTGTGAATGAATCAAAGTAAATATAAGTGGTCATGAACACATCTGTCCATCAGACAGAGGGCTGCTGTGCCTCCTGTCATCATTAATGGACGTCTCTTTAAAATGACCTCTCAGAGGAGAGGAGTTCTCATTTCTCTAACCGCCTGCTGCTTCCCCTCCTCTGTCCTCGGTTCCCCTCCTCTCTCCTCGGCTCCTCGGCTCGCATCTCCTGTGGGCGGGACTAAGTCTCGAGGATAGGAGTCGAGGAGGGGAGTTAGAGAAATGAGAAAGGGCCTGTGTGTGTGTGTGTGTGTGTGTGTGTGTGCGTGCGTGCGCGCGCGCGCGCGCGCAACTCAGCTGATAGGCGGCGTCCTGCAACACAGGGTCGTTTATTCTCTTAATCAGAATCGACAAATGGAATGCTGTTGAGTTTGGAGAGTCGGAGCAGAAGAGAGATGTTTCTGCCTCGTCGGTGACCTTGTGCTCAGACTCTGGGTTTACTCTTGGTTAAAAACTGCCTGTATGTTGTGAAAAAGGGCCTTTCTGTAAACCCTTAGATACTGAGATCTGACCATTTTAATGTGAGTACATTAGACGAAACGACATTAGATAAAATGCACTTTTTGGATCCCAAATAGGGTAATTGCTATAAATATAATCTATTGAAAAAAAAATGTATTTATTACACGGCTGAGTTGAATACTCGATTCTGATTGGTCGATTTGGACATTTCAGAGGTCGTTAATACTCGATAACACACTTCTGCTAAGGAGGATCAATAGAGAGAAAGGAAAAGAGGAGACAAGACAGGAAGTAAACACTTAAGGGAACAGCAGAAGAAGACAGAGAGGTAGTAATAAGCAGGATTGTACATTATCCCTTTATTCATATATAAGATAGATGAATATATATATAGATAAAGACCTGCTTTATGTAGCAGGATTTGAACCCGTGACCGTGGTGTTGAAACGGGATTTGAAACGGGATTTGAACCAGAGTGTCTGAGGCTCGTCTCATTACAGGAAGATGAATCTGGTTTCATTCCTGGACTCGGGTTATTGATCCGAGTCTCGTCCGTCACAAATCACTTTACATCCACATATCGACAGAGAGAGCTTTAAGTGTTCTGCAGAGTAGGGTGACCAGACGTCCCCGTTTTCCGGGGACAGTCCCCGTTTGTATTGGCCTGTCCCCGGTTGAAACTGTCCCCGGAAATGTCCCCGTTTTTTAATATACGTTCAAAACACATAGCAAGGTGAAATAAAACGTTTCATGTCAGGAAACACTGGGTAACAGACTGCGGTCATGCCAGCCCCCACTTCGGAAAACACAGTCAAGCCAGCCCGCACGTTGTATTGCGGTGCGCGAATAGATAGATAGAGGCCTGTAAAAACTGCCTTCAAAATAAAAGCGTTTACTTGGTCAATAACAAATATACCTAAAAAACACACCAAACATATTCATATTGGAGCTTAAATTAATTCCTATATAATGTGATCAATAATAATTTAAAACAAACTACGTATAACTACCACATTATAACTGAGTGAATGTAAAATGTAAGGATACAGTTATGAAGACATATCTGACATTTCCACTGGGTGACTAATTTCAATTGATGTTGACACCATCTCACAACACTCCTAAAATAACATTACTTTCTGAAGCACAATTTAAAATGTATGCTGTTTAAAATCTCAAATTAGATCTATTGTCCATCTATATTTTGATTTGAATGTTTCCATTGGTCCCTCTTCTTTAGAGAAGACCAGGAAATGATGGATACACGGATCGTGTTCAAATCAATAGGCACGCAATGACTCTAAAGAATAATGATCACGCCACCAAACACACATTCAGACTAAAGGAACCAGCTGTTTGGGAAATGAGAGAAGTAGAAAGTACAGGTATTTGGGTTCAACATGTAAGAAGTAGAAAGTACAGGTATTTGGGTTCAACATGTAAGAAGTAGAAAGTACAGGTATTTGGGTTCAACATGTAAGAAGTAGAAAGTACAGGTATTTGAGTTCAACATGTAAGAAGTAGAAAGTACAGGTATTTGGGTTCAACATGTAAGAAGTAGAAAGTACAGGTATTTGGGTTCAACATGTAAGAAGTAGAAAGTACAGGTATTTGAGTTCAACATGTAAGAAGTAGAAAGTACAGGTATTTGGGTTCAACATGTAAGAAGTAGAAAGTACAGGTATTTGTGTTCAACATGTAAGAAGTAGAAAGTACAGGTATTTGGGTTCAACATGTAAGAAGTAGAAAGTACAGGTATTTGTGTTAAACATGTAAGAAGTAGAAAGTACAGGTATTTGTGTTCAACATGTAAGAAGTAGAAAGTACAGGTATTTGGGTTCAACATGTAAGAAGTAGAAAGTACAGGTATTTGAGTTCAACATGTAAGAAGTAGAAAGTACAGGTATTTGTGTTCAACATGTAAGAAGTAGAAAGTACAGGTATTAGTGTTCAACATGTAAGAAGTAGAAAGTACAGGTATTTGTGTTCAACATGTAAGAAGTAGAAAGTACAGGTATTTGGGTTCAACATGTAAGAAGTAGAAAGTACAGGTATTTGTGTTAAACATGTAAGAAGTAGAAAGTACAGGTATTTGTGTTCAACATGTAAGAAGTAGAAAGTACAGGTATTTGGGTTCAACATGTAAGAAGTAGAAAGTACAGGTATTTGAGTTCAACATGTAAGAAGTAGAAAGTACAGGTATTTGTGTTCAACATGTAAGAAGTAGAAAGTACAGGTATTTGAGTTCAACATGTAAGAAGTAGAAAGTACAGGTATTTGGGTTCAACATGTAAGAAGTAGAAAGTACAGGTATTTGAGTTCAACATGTAAGAAGTAGAAAGTACAGGTATTAGTGTTCAACATGTAAGAAGTAGAAAGTACAGGTATTTGAGTTCAACATGTAAGAAGTAGAAAGTACAGGTATTTGTGTTCAACATGTAAGAAGTAGAAAGTATAGGTATTTGAGTTCAACATGTAAGAAGTAGAAAGTACAGGTATTAGTGTTCAACATGTAAGAAGTAGAAAGTACAGGTATTTGAGTTCAACATGTAAGAAGTAGAAAGTACAGGTATTTGTGTTCAACATGTAAGAAGTAGAAAGTATAGGTATTTGAGTTCAACATGTAAGAAGTAGAAAGTACAGGTATTTGGGTTCAACATGTAAGAAGTAGAAAGTACAGGTATTTGAGTTCAACATGTAAGAAGTAGAAAGTACAGGTATTTGGGTTCAACATGTAAGAAGTAGAAAGTACAGGTATTTGAGTTCAACATGTAAGAAGTAGAAAGTACAGGTATTTGAGTTCAACATGTGAGAAGTAGAAAGTACAGGTATTTGTGTTCAACATGTAAGAAGTAGAAAGTACAGGTATTTGAGTTCAACATGTAAGAAGTAGAAAGTACAGGTATTAGTGTTCAACATGTAAGAAGTAGAAAGTACAGGTATTTGTGTTCAACATGTAAGAAGTAGAAAGTACAGGTATTTGAGTTCAACATGTAAGAAGTAGAAAGTACAGGTATTTGAGTTCAACATGTAAGAAGTAGAAAGTACAGGTATTTGGGTTCAACATGTAAGAAGTAGAAAGTACAGGTATTTGAGTTCAACATGTAAGAAGTAGAAAGTACAGGTATTTGGGTTCAACATGTAAGAAGTAGAAAGTACAGGTATTTGTGTTCAACATGTAAGAAGTAGAAAGTACAGGTATTTGTGTTCAACATGTAAGAAGTAGAAAGTACAGGTATTTGTGTTCAACATGTAAGAAGTAGAAAGTACAGGTATTTGTGTTCAACATGTAAGAAGTAGAAAGTACAGGTATATGAGTTCAACATGTAAGAAGTAGAAAGAACAGGTATTTGTGTTCAACATGTAAGAAGTAGAAAGTACAGGTATTTGTGTTCAACATGTAAGAAATAGAAAGTACAGGTATTTGGGTTCAACATGTAAGAAGTAGAAAGTACAGGTATTTGTGTTCAACATGTAAGAAGTAGAAAGTACAGGTATTTGGGTTCAACATGTAAGAAGTAGAAAGTACAGGTATTTGTGTTCAACGTGTAAGAAATAGAAAGTACAGGTATTTGTGTTCAACATGTAAGAAGTAGAAAGTACAGGTATTTGTGTTCAACGTGTAAGAAGTAGAAAGTACAGGTATTTGGGTTCAACATGTAAGAAGTAGAAAGTACAGGTATTTGGGTTCAACATGTAAGAAGTAGAAAGTACAGGTATTTGGGTTCAACATGTAAGAAATAGAAAGTACAGGTATTTGGGTTCAACATGTAAGAAGTAGAAAGTACAGGTATTTGTGTTCAACATGTAAGAAGTAGAAAGTACAGGTGTTTGTGTTCAACATGTAAGAAGTAGAAAGTACAGGTATTTGGGTTCAACATGTAAGAAGTAGAAAGTACAGGTATTTGGGTTCAACATGTAAGAAATAGAAAGTACAGGTATTTGGGTTCAACATGTAAGAAGTAGAAAGTACAGGTATTTGGGTTCAACATGTAAGAAATAGAAAGTACAGGTATTTGGGTTCAACATGTAAGAAGTAGAAAGTACAGGTATTTGTGTTCAACATGTAAGAAGTAGAAAGTACAGGTATTTGGGTTCAACATGTAAGAAGTAGAAAGTACAGGTATTTGTGTTCAACGTGTAAGAAATAGAAAGTACAGGTATTTGTGTTCAACATGTAAGAAGTAGAAAGTACAGGTATTTGTGTTCAACATGTAAGAAGTAGAAAGTACAGGTATTTGGGTTCAACATGTAAGAAGTAGAAAGTACAGGTATTTGAGTTCAACATGTAAGAAGTAGAAAGTACAGGTATTTGTGTTCAACATGTAAGAAGTAGAAAGTACAGGTATTTGAGTTCAACATGTAAGAAGTAGAAAGTACAGGTATTTGGGTTCAACATGTAAGAAGTAGAAAGTACAGGTATTTGAGTTCAACATGTAAGAAGTAGAAAGTACAGGTATTTGTGTTCAACATGTAAGAAGTAGAAAGTATAGGTATTTGAGTTCAACATGTAAGAAGTAGAAAGTACAGGTATTAGTGTTCAACATGTAAGAAGTAGAAAGTACAGGTATTTGAGTTCAACATGTAAGAAGTAGAAAGTACAGGTATTTGTGTTCAACATGTAAGAAGTAGAAAGTATAGGTATTTGAGTTCAACATGTAAGAAGTAGAAAGTACAGGTATTTGAGTTCAACATGTAAGAAGTAGAAAGTACAGGTATTTGAGTTCAACATGTAAGAAGTAGAAAGTACAGGTATTTGGGTTCAACATGTAAGAAGTAGAAAGTACAGGTATTTGAGTTCAACATGTAAGAAGTAGAAAGTACAGGTATTTGGGTTCAACATGTAAGAAGTAGAAAGTACAGGTATTTGTGTTCAACATGTAAGAAGTAGAAAGTACAGGTATTTGTGTTCAACATGTAAGAAGTAGAAAGTACAGGTATTTGTGTTCAACATGTAAGAAGTAGAAAGTACAGGTATTTGGGTTCAACATGTAAGAAGTAGAAAGTACAGGTATTTGAGTTCAACATGTAAGAAGTAGAAAGTACAGGTATTTGAGTTCAACATGTAAGAAGTAGAAAGTACAGGTATTTGGGTTCAACATGTAAGAAGTAGAAAGTACAGGTATTTGAGTTCAACATGTAAGAAGTAGAAAGTACAGGTATTTGGGTTCAACATGTAAGAAGTAGAAAGTACAGGTATTTGTGTTCAACATGTAAGAAGTAGAAAGTACAGGTATTTGTGTTCAACATGTAAGAAGTAGAAAGTACAGGTATTTGTGTTCAACATGTAAGAAGTAGAAAGTACAGGTATTTGTGTTCAACATGTAAGAAGTAGAAAGTACAGGTATTTGTGTTCAACATGTGAGAAGTAGAAAGTACAGGTATTTGAGTTCAACATGTAAGAAGTAGAAAGAACAGGTATTTGTGTTCAACATGTAAGAAGTAGAAAGTACAGGTATTTGGGTTCAACATGTAAGAAGTAGAAAGTACAGGTATTTGTGTTCAACATGTAAGAAGTAGAAAGTACAGGTATTTGGGTTCAACATGTAAGAAGTAGAAAGTACAGGTATTTGTGTTCAACGTGTAAGAAATAGAAAGTACAGGTATTTGTGTTCAACATGTAAGAAGTAGAAAGTACAGGTATTTGTGTTCAACGTGTAAGAAGTAGAAAGTACAGGTATTTGGGTTCAACATGTAAGAAGTAGAAAGTACAGGTATTTGGGTTCAACATGTAAGAAGTAGAAAGTACAGGTATTTGGGTTCAACATGTAAGAAATAGAAAGTACAGGTATTTGGGTTCAACATGTAAGAAGTAGAAAGTACAGGTATTTGTGTTCAACATGTAAGAAGTAGAAAGTACAGGTGTTTGTGTTCAACATGTAAGAAGTAGAAAGTACAGGTATTTGGGTTCAACATGTAAGAAGTAGAAAGTACAGGTATTTGGGTTCAACATGTAAGAAATAGAAAGTACAGGTATTTGGGTTCAACATGTAAGAAGTAGAAAGTACAGGTATTTGGGTTCAACATGTAAGAAATAGAAAGTACAGGTATTTGGGTTCAACATGTAAGAAGTAGAAAGTACAGGTATTTGTGTTCAACATGTAAGAAGTAGAAAGTACAGGTATTTGGGTTCAACATGTAAGAAGTAGAAAGTACAGGTATTTGTGTTCAACGTGTAAGAAATAGAAAGTACAGGTATTTGTGTTCAACATGTAAGAAGTAGAAAGTACAGGTATTTGTGTTCAACGTGTAAGAAGTAGAAAGTACAGGTATTTGGGTTCAACATGTAAGAAGTAGAAAGTACAGGTATTTGGGTTCAACATGTAAGAAGTAGAAAGTACAGGTATTTGTGTTCAACATGTAAGAAGTCAAAGTAAAAAGTCGTCAGAAAAATAAGTAGTGGAGTAAAGTACTGATACCAGAAAAATGTACTTAAGTACAGTAACAAAGTATTTGTACTCCACTACTTCCCACCTCTGACTGCAGGAAGTACTCAGACCCAAAGGAGAGAGAAATAAAGACGTTCTGCTGTGGGTTTCCCTCTCCTGTAGTTCTATAGGTTTTAGTGCATGTAAATGGTCTGCAAAGGCTAAAATCCCTGTGTTCCCTCCAGAGGGAGTTTCTCTCCCCCGTCCCTCTGCCTGAAACGCCTCCATTGGACTCCTTTGTTTACCGTATCGACCCGAATATAAGACAGGTTCTTTTTCCTAGAGAAAAATCTGAAAAAGAGGGGTCGTCTTATATTCGGGGTCGAGACTGTTCGATGTAATCACAGTCACAACAACAGATTGATTGTTCAAACGAGTGTTTCCCAAAGAGAGACACCGTCTTAAAGTAACAGTTCAACAGGAGAGAGAGAGATGGAGAGACACAGAGACCAACTCCAACAAAGTGGATCAGAAGTAGAAGAGTTAATAAACAAGAGAAGTTACGATGCCAATTTAAGATAATGGTGATCAACGAAGTCATCAATCATCTGTCGAGCAGCAAAGAAATGTGGAGTTACTGAGTGTGACATTAGAAGATGGCGAGCCCAAAAAGATTGCCTTAAAAATGTAAACAGAGAAAAGCTGCTCCGCAAAGGAGCCGGTTCCCGGACAATTATTTTCTTTCGTCATTTATTTTTCCAAAAATGAGTCTTGAGAAAGACGGGTCGTCGTATAATAGGGTCAATACTTCCGGAACATAGTGACATCACTAGGAAACACTAGCGCTTCTATTGGCTAATGCTCCAACATATTGTACGTGATAGACTAAGCTGGCTGACCAATCACAACAGAGCTAGCCAGCTAACCAATCATAACATACTAATATGAACGTGACAATGAGCAGAATTGGGCCCCTTTGATTAGTTTTAGGTTAGGGTTCTCCGGTTTCACCTCCTGGGCAATCGAGGGGTCCTTGAGCAAGGCACCGAATACAATGGCAGCCTCTGTGGTCGGCCACCTCTTCATTAGTGCATGTCTATGGGTTGTCTGTGTCTAATTGTAAAATAACACTAAAGTGGGGTTTAGTAAAAGTGATCTTACTCTTAACCAAGTTGTTTTTAGTTCAATTACACCAATGTGTAACTATAAAAGTGGATCATCAGAAAACACTGACATTAATCTGCTGTGGCTTTCCAAATGCAGAAGGTGAAAGGGCTCCGAACAACATCATCGAAAGACAAAAAGACGCATGAAATGAAGTCGTGTCAGGACATTCACTTTGCTCTTTAAAGTTTAGACTTCAGGAGGAGATGTCACGGAGTTGGAATCTATAAAAAAGAAACATCGTAATCAGGGATTCATCAGAAAGTCCGTGAAGCTTGAAGAGTTCAATGATTGATTTTTCAATTAGAGGTTCCCTCTGCCCGTCTCCCAACGAGTCAAATCCTCCGACGTTCAACGATTAAGTGGAAACACTAACGAGACACGCAATTAATCCATTTCTAGATCGCTCTGTGTTCTGAGGTCGGACAAAGAGTGTGCTTCCTCTGAATGAAGTCTGTGTTTGGTTTGGTTCAGTTAGTGATTGGGCATCTCATCCAATGCATGCTCTGTTTTCTGTGTATTTAAGACACTGCAGGATAACTAAATACAGAGGTGGGGAGCAGGGCCTCTCTGGTCAACATGAGGCCCCACGCAGAGTTATATGCTAAGTTATAGCGGGGGGGGGGGGGGGGCTAGAGGAGCCGCGCCACACTAAATGCATAAACGCAGGTGCGCCGCATTTTCGGCTCAGTTGAGGCACCCTCCGCAAAGGTGGGGCCCCACGCAGTCTGCATGTTCGGCCTGCAGGGAGGGCCGGCCCTGGGTGGGAGAAGTGCTTTGATTATAATTATTGATGCATTAAAGTGTTACTTAAATGTACATGGTTACTTCCCACCGCTGATAAATTCAATCTATATTTAACGTAGGAAAGTGTTTCAAATATTAAAAGAATCAAATTTGACAAAAGTGTTGCCATACTTGTTGTTTCACAGCTCCCCTGTTTGTGCCTGACATATTCATTATTTTCCTAATTAAGGATCATTAATTTTTTTTCCCCCCCCCCCCCCCCCCAGCAGCTCAGGTGAACTTTAGAGTATGAAACCTTTAAGAAAAGGGCTAACTCATGTGTTAGGGGTTTTTAAATGATTTCTTAAGTAGTTATATTGTTGTTGTTGTTGTTGTTGTTAATTAGCAGCTGTTTATGTTCTACAGTCAGTGCAGCTTTAAACCCATGCTGAGTTTCTATCAGAGTAGGAGTGATTATTGAAGTTGATGGTGTGCCTGCATTCTTATGATACTATATTCTCATATTAGTGGCAATTTAAGGATTTAAAATGTCAAAAAGTTTATTACAATTATTTCTGGGACAGTATAACACTTTTCTTTAAGGCTATATTTATTTCTAATGATTTACTTTTAGTTATGGTAACACTATAGTTGTGATTATTGTACCTTTTGTATAGTAAGAGTGTGTTTGTGTTTATTATAATATGTTCCTAAAGGCTTTATTATTTGTATCCTTAACTCTAATTTACTGTAGTAGAGTATTTGTCAATTGTAGTTTCCATTTCTGATAACGACTGTGTGTGTATGCGTGTGTGCGTGTGTGTGTGTATGTGTCTCTCTCTCTTCATATGCCACCCGGCGCGTACGCGTGTGCATGACGGTGCATATTACACCCTCGTGCTCGCGCCTCCCTACATCTGTTTCCACGCGTGTTTTCCTCCCGCGTGAAAACCATAGACTGTATATGGTGAAAACACGTCAGCAAGGTGTCTATCCGCGTGCACGAGCGTGAGTGTGCGCGGGCACGTAGCGTCCTAGGTTGCTGATGAAAACCTCTCTCTCTTCATCTTTATCTCTCTCTCTCTTTTTCTTTATTTGTATCTATCTCCCCCCCCCCCCCCCCCCCCTTATCTCCGGTCCCTCTGCGGGCGCATGGAGGCTGGAAGCCCCGGAAAAAAGGAGCCATGCCCGTGGAGAGCTGCCGGTAAGAGTCGGTGCAGGGAAGCTGTCCTCCCATGTGTGTGTTTGTGTGTGTGTGTGTGTGTGTGTGTGTGTGTGTGTGTGTGTGTGTGTGTGTGTGTGTGTGTGTGTGTGTGTGTGTGTGTGTGTGTGTGTGGGGAGGCAGAGCGATGAATGCTCTTTGTCTCGCCTCTGAGTGTGTGATGTGTGTGTGTGTGTGTGTGTGTGTGTGTGTGTGTGTGTGTGTGTGTGTGTGTGTGTGTGTTTGGAGAGGAGGTGTGTTGAAGCCCCTTTTTGATTAATTGATTGACAGGTGTTTTATCGCCTCTTTATCCACTGAAATATTCCCACAATGCAACAGTAGAAGCGTGTATTTGTGAGTTTATAACCACTTTGTGTCTCCTGTGTTTTATTTCTGCAGTGGTTTTAGAATCAGGGCGTGGGTTGTGTTTTCTTTAATGCTGCTGCGGCTTTTACGTTTCTGTCAAAACACGCACCAGATTCCGATGGTTTCCCAAAATAAAGCATCTCTCTCTCTCTCTCTCTCTCTCTCTCTCTCTCTCTTTGGTAAAAGCAAGAGTGAGTGTAGGTTTTAGATTTCACTGTCTAATGAGGAACATGGAAGAGTTTTTTCGGTGGTGTTTCACTACAGCTGTGTGCTCTGTGGGGGGTCTTCTCTCAATGTCTAGGTAAATAAACTCATTGTTGTTGAAAAATCTAAATAAAAGTGTTTCAAAAAATCAATCTCCCACTGTCTCTCCTTTATTTCTCTCTCTCTTTCTCTCTCTCTCTCTCCATTCATCCTCCTCCCCCTTTCTCTCTCTCTCTTTCTCTCTCTCTCTTTCTCTCTCTCTCTCTCCATCCATCCTCCTCCCCCTTTCTCTCTCTCTCTTTCTCTCTCTCTTTCTCTCTCTCTCTCTCCATCCATCCTCCTCCCCCTTTCTCTCTCTCTCTTTCTCTCTCTCTCTCTCTCTCTCTCTCTCTCTCTCTCTCTCTCTCTCTCTCTCTCTCTCTCTTCTCCAGTCAGTGTGCTGAGCTCCACCACATCCTTACATGACCTGAGGAAGGTGTGTGTGTGTATGTGTGTGTGTCTCCGGATCCCTCGCGCGGACCATGGCATGCTGCCCCTCCCGGTCCTCGTGCACTGACCATGGGACTCCGGTCCAGGACAAACGGCGGCTCTGAGGAGAAAAAGAAGCCGAAAAGCGACGCTCCTCTCGGGGATACTTTGGACCGGGATGGGCTCCTGGTGGCCGGTTCTTCTACCGGAAAGGAGCGGGGATTTCAGCCGGGAATCGGTGTCGGACTGCTGGCTAAAACCCCGCTGAACTACAGCCGGCCGGCCAAGAGGACTAACATCCGGAGGAGGAAGATCCAGACCCTGCTGTACGCCGCGCTGGAGAGGCCGAGAGGCTGGGCGCTGCTCTACCACGCCTTCGTGTGAGTAACAGATAAAGAGGGTCTTTACAACTTGAGGAGGAACCTGTGCAGCTGAGGACAAGAGGTTGTTGTTAGCGGAGCCTAAAGGAATCAAAGGGCAAGCTGTAGCCTACATGTTTGCTTCGTTGTTTATTCTGCTCTGGGTTTTAAGTGTTTTGAATTTGGACTATTTTGCGAAAATCTTTAAAAAGTAGAAGTACTCAGATCTTGTGCTTGAGTGAAAGTAGTGGAGTAGAAGTACACGATCTGAGTACTTCTACCTACTCAGATCTTGTAGGGGATGTTAGAGGAGCCTAATTCATAAAAGGGCAAGATGCACATTCTGTTTCTGTTGTTTGGGTTTTAAGGTTTAACTTGTAAGGTTTAGATTTGGCGTTTTGTCTGCCGGGCTGCAGAGGTGGAAGAAGTACTCAGATCTTGTCCTTGAGTGAAAGTAGAAGCAAATCTCACAGATGCCTTCGTGTGAGTAAAACAGACGTAGAGGGTTCACAACGTGTGCAGGAACCAGTAGGCTACAGCTGAGCACAAGATGAGATGAGGAGTACTTTATTGGTTGCTGTGCATGTTGTGTTGTGCGTCTCCGAAGTGCCTGAGCTCATTGTGTAACTCGTGTTTATCCTGCTCTGTGTCGATGAGTCTTTGTGGTGATTTTGTATAATTAGTCGTTTTAAATGCTGGGTTTTGGTTCATTTCAAACAGCAGGAAGTTATAATAATCTTTATGTTGTAGCACCTATCATGCAATAAGTGCAGTTCAAAGTGCTTCACAGCAGACATCTCACAGACACGTGCGAGTAAGACACACAGAGAGGGGTCACAACCAGTGCAGCTGTTCAGAGGGTGCAGAGGGTGCAGGGGGTGCAGAGGGTGCAGAGGGTGCAGAGGGTGCAGGGGGTGCAGAGGAGCAGGGGTCCAACATAATGAAAGGGAAAGCTGCTGATGTTAGTTTTGTTGTTCAGTGCTCTGGGTTTAGAGGGTTGAACGTGGCGTTGCCTGCTGGGTTGCAGAGGGGGCAGAGGAGTAGGGTGGGCTGCAGAGGTGACGAAGTGCTCGGAGAGGTTTGAGGACCCCAAAGTGTGATGATAGAAATGTACAGTAGGGTCTCCAGCACATAGAAGCTGCCGGATGCTGACCTGCAGATGTTGGGCTATTTGCTTAAGTTGCATTAATTAGCCTGATGACAATAGTTACATAATGGCTGATTCGGACAGCTGTGGAGCGGGTTAGGGAGTTACTGAGGAGTCTGGATCAACATGGCAGGAAGTGAGCATCTCTCTGAGGGCTGATTGTGACTGAGGCCATTCCATGGAGAGCTACACTGTGGAGGGTTCTCTTTCAAATACATCACAATCAGTCCAATTCCTCCTCCTCAGTGTTTCTCTTCCATCTTCTCCATTTGTATTACACCATGTGACATTGCACGGCTAACTGCTGATTCCCATATCATATGAACTAAGACTCTGAATAGCAGCAGCTTCCTCACACACACACACACACACACACACACACACACACACACACACACACACACACACACACACACACACACACACACACACACACACACACACACACACACACACACACACACACACACACACACACACACACACACACACACACACACACACACACACACTTGTATTGTGTGTGTGTGTGTGACCTGTGGTTTCTCTGCATGTTGTGATGTGTGTGTCTGAGGTGCCTGAACTCATCGCTCTGAACTCAATGTGTGTTCTGGTTAAATGTTGGATAATTTGTCGTTTTAAATGTTTGGTTTTGGTTCATTTCAAACAGCAGGAAGTTATAATAATCTTTATGTTGTAGCACCTTCACAGTAAGTGCAGTTCAAAGTGCTTCACAGCAGAACATTGATATCACATGAAAGACAGTTTCCAGTAAAAGACGTAAAAACAAACTAAAAAAAGCGTAGAGTAGAAATAAAAAATAGATTTACTGTAGGTTAAAAGTACAACGAGGACACTGAGCATTACAAGGAGGTGAGAGGGTGAAATGCATCAGAGAGCAGGAGCTTCCTAAAAGGCTCAAGTGTACGAATGTATTTAGAGTTTTGTTTAAAGACTGATGTCTAAAGGTATTTGTTCCACAGCTTGGGGGCACATGAAAGCTGCTTCTGTTCACCTCTGGGAACTTCTAGCATCAGCAGAGAGTCAGTGTTTCTGACGGGATGCACGACAGACTGAAAACACTCTGCTCCTTGCCTGATAGTAAATAACTCTGTAAGAGAGCGTTCTTATTGCTAATGTTTCTGCTGTTCTGACTTCTTCCTGGTTTAACGCACTTATCGTAAACTAGGGATGTCCCGATCACCTTTTTTTGCTCCTGATCCGATTCCGATCATTTGATTTTGACAATCTGCCAATACAGATTTTTCCCGATCCGATCTTTATGCAATGCATTAAGAGAAAAAAAGGTAACAGATAACGGCTGGTCATCCAACGCGATGAGTTCAGCTATCTTGGCTGTTATCTTTTTGGCCTTTTCACTGTTCTGGGGCAGTTTCTCTTTCCTTTTAAAAGTCTCTGAAAGTGTCGGTTGTTTCAGTGCCGTTACCTGAGTGGCCGCTGTGTACTCGTCGTGTTGTTGTTGGTGTTTGTTTCTCAGGTGGCGTATTAGATTGGTCGTGTTGAACGTAGCTCTGTTCTTTCCACCACGCGGAACCTCCGCCTTGCAAACATTGCATCTGGCTGTTACACTGCCCTCGCTTTCAATTTTATAATACTTCCAAACTCCTGACATTTTCTCTGTCCCGAGTCCCGAGTCACCAGCTGGACGTAGCCTCTCGTTAGCTTACTGCTAATATTAGACACTGCGCCCTCTGTTGCCAGCTTTGAGAGAAATAAGCAACCAGGTCTGAAAACAAGCCCAACAGAAGCAACACATACATGATGTTGTGTCATTTCAAACCAAAACTAAGGCCTCAGGATGACTTTAAGATGTGAACATGGTCATTTTTGTTTTGTAACATTAAATAAAATAATACAAATATTTTATTAAAAAAATCCCGATCCCCGATTTTTTTCTCCCGATTCCGATCTTTTGAAAATCACGTGATCGGCTCCGACCCCCGATCACGTGATGGGATCGGGACATCTCTAAATGTCTTTGTATAAAAGCATCGTCTGAATGTGAAGCTTTCAGACACTCTGAGCAGCCGGCAGGGGCTCAGCCAGTCGGGGCGTGGACTGGGAGCCGTGGGGTCGCCGGTTCAAGTCCCCGACCAGACCTACAATATGGAGTGTGGACTGCTGCTTGGAGAGGTGCCAGTTCACCTCCTGCCCTGCTGTGGTGCCCTTGAGCAAGGCTCCTCTGCATCTTGGCTAATAATAAAAAACTCTATTTTATGTACTTCGTCTTAATGCTTATTTTCTTCATGGTTTAACGCATTGTTAGTGTCTGTTTTATAAAAGCATCATCTGAATGTTCAGCATTGATGCTTGTTGTTTCTTCATGCACTTTGCGATGGGTAAAAGCAGCAGCTGAATCAGACCTCCACACGTTGACCTCCAGCAGCCGGATGATGAGACTATGTTGGGTATTTCTTTGTTGAAATGTGTTGGCAAGCTTTTTCTAAGGCTCTGAGTTCCCTCCTGCTGTCTTTACACATTTGGCTTTAAAGCAGATTTATTTGGGGCTTTCGCTGATTTGTTGGATTTATTTTTGGTGTCTTGCGTCCATTTGCATGTCTAATGTCATAGTGACCATTGGCTCATCTTAATGCACTTATAGAGATTTACTTTCGTCTTTATTTTGATGTATTATCGTTATAATGTGCAGCCAAGCCCCAGCAGTTGATTCAGTTCAGTTTTCACGTATCTCACATTTCTCTCACGTTGGACATCATATCTTTTTCACAGGCCGAAGCTCTCTCTGTCGTCTTCTCACTTTATTGAAATTAAATCAATGTGTGAGATACCTGGGAACCCCCGAGGGATTTCAAGTGATCCAAAGTCTTCCTGCTGATAGTGAAAACCCCCTGAGAGGAAATAAAGAAAGGAGCTGCCGCCGGGCTTGAATTGAATGACATGAGTTATCAGTCAAAGTGTCAGACTGTCAGAAGAAATGTTCGGCAGACGTTTAACCCGCCGCCTCGCAGAGTCACCTCGTGTGGAGGAATCTGAATTACTCTGGGATGTCCTGAGTTCGTGCTGAAAACAAGCCTCACTCTTTGAAGATTTAGTTAAGAGGTGAACCGGCACTTTCAATGGTTACCTCTGCGGGTTAGAGCGAATCAATGGGATAGAGTACATCGATATATGAGCAGGAAATATCAGTTTACACACACACACACACACACACACACACACACACACACACACACACACACACACACACACACACACACACACACACACACACACACACACTTTGATTTAAAGGCAGCAGCAGTAACATGACCTAATTTCACCCCAAACTCATCTCATCTTTCCTTTTACTGTTTCATCTTATCCAGGGCCGCTCCTCCCTGCAGGCCAATCACGCAGGCTGCATGGGGCCCCGCCTTGCGCAGGGGGCCCCGCCCAGAGGGCCTCAGCTGCTGTGCGCAGTTCTCCGCTCAGTTCTCCGCGCACCCCCCGCGAGAGGTGACAAGGGGAGCACGTCTGTAACCCGAAACCATTGCAATGAATCGACATCTGACCAATCACGGCTTTGATACGGCCACTAGTGCACGTGCAGAGATGTCGGTGAAAAGACAGTTTCAGTCATTTTTCCCCCTTATATTCATTTGTATATTATGTGTGTGTGTGTGTGTATATTTCAATTTGCACATTTCATGGTGACGCTCAGCCTCTCCCCTTAACTCCTAACAGTCATCATCATGTCAACCACAACACAGAGAAATACTGATAGAAATGTGTGTGTAGTTTTTGATACATTGCTGACAGAGGGAACTACGTTTGAATACAGATTTAAGAAATATCAGTTTTTGAGCACGTCATAATCATGTTTTGTCTTGACTATATTACAACTATATTATAATAAAATAAAATAGTATTTATATTATTGAATTGATTATGATTATGATTATTATTATTAGTAGAAGTTATTTATTTGCATTAATTATATTTTAATCTTTTTGAGGCTAGTATTTGGCAGGAAATGCAGACGTATTCACCTGTAAACGCATACTGAACGACATACATGCACAACCATTTACCTCACGGCATAAAAAAGTGTTGATAATAATAATAAACAGGAATTATATTTGCAAAGTAGCCACTTTGTTTCCAAACAATTTTTTTTTCACTCCTGTCGTGTTGGGGGGGGGGGGGGCTCATCTCACAATGTCGCTTGGGGCCCCAAGTTGGCCAGGGGCGGCCCTGATCTTATCTTATCTCTTTCCACACAGAGACAGACTCACTTCCTGTCTTTCCCAGTGAACCCCTCTTCAGACCCTCAGTGTGAAATACATCTATACAACTGCTGAAATGCATGTGAGTGGCGTCCATATGGAGCGGCCATATTGGAAGATACACACAGTATGTTGTGTTTAAACATGACTCAGCGGGTTTCCTCGGTGTTTCTATCAGCGTTAATGAAGTGTCCTCTGAGGATTTATGATCTGTTCTCACTACAAACTGTACCTCCTTCCATTAAAGCCATCAAACCATCAAAAACAACCAACATCAGATAAAAAACAAGACCATTTTTGAGGTTCATATTAGGATTTATTTGAGCCCAGTCTGCTCTGATTGGTTAGCTGGCCGGCTCTGTTGTGATTGGTCAACAGTTTAGAGATGTCCCATCCACCTATGTGTTACAGCGCTAGCCAATAGGAGCGCACATGTTCTGTAGTGATGTCACTATGTTCTTGAGGTAAACAAAGGAATCCAATGGAGGCCTTTCAAAACACTTTGAAATGTAAATCTACATTAACCGTCTTGGATGTTTTTTTCTTTGTGCAGTTTTATCCTGTGAACATCATCTGTTTTCCTCTGCTCTCTCGTCTGTTGATGTTTTGCCGAGGCGTAACACTTTTTCTCTCACTTCCTGTTTGAAGGCTCTCTGCCAATAAGATGATCAATATTTAACGTGGTGGAGGAAACAGAGAGGCTGTTGTGACACTTTTTAGATCTTTGCAGCATCATTTCAGTCACAGTGAACTCCGGTGGAGACGGATGAGAGGATAACAGAGGGAATTCAATACAGAAACACTGTCAATAGAGCGGTGCAGGGATGTTATATTTCTGTGTTGGAACCTGAAGGCATTATCTCCCTGGTCCAATGGGATTTCTATATTTGATTTTGGATTATTGAAGAAAATAATCTCAATGTTTATGATATTTAAATTTTTTGTTCAGCAGGATGATCTCCACATGATTTCTGAAGTAAAAAGCTAATATTAGGCTATAAAGGATCTACAGCACGGTCACATGACTTCACATCACCACCGCTAAGCTAAAGGCGGCTAATGTTGGGCTATAAAGGAACTACAGCACGGTCACATGACTTCACATCACCACCGCTAAGCTAAAGGCGGCTAATGTTGGGCTATAAAGGAACTACAGCACGGTCACATGACTTCACGTCACCACCGCTAAGCTAAGGCGGCTAATGTTGGGCTATAAAGGAACTACAGCACGGTCACATGACTTCACGTCACCACCGCAAAGCTAAAGGTGGCTAATGTTGGGCTATAAAGGAACTACAGCACGGTCACATGACTTCACGTCACCACCGCTAAGCTAAAGGAGGCTAATGTTGGGCTATAAAGGAACTACAGCACGGTCACATGACTTCACGTCACCACCGCAAAGCTAAAGGTGGCTAATGTTGGGGCTATAAAGGAACTACAGCACGGTCACATGACTTCACGTCACCACCGCTAAGCTAAAGGCGGCTAATGTTGGGCTATAAAGGAACTACAGCACGGTCACATGACTTCACATCATCACCGCTAAGCTAAAGGCGGCTAATGTTGGGCTATAAAGGAACTACAGCACGGTCACATGACTTCACGTCACCACCACTAAGCTAAAGGAGGCTAATGTTGGGCTATGAAGGAACTACAGCACGGTCACATGACTTCGCGTCACCACCGATAAGCTAAAGGAGGCTAATGTTGGGCTATAGAGGAACTACAGCACGGTCACATGACTTCACGTCACCACCGCTAAGCTAAAGGAGGCTTAATGTTGGGCTATAAAGGAACTACAGCACGGTCACATGACTTCACGTCACCACCGCTAAGCTAAAGGTGGCTAATGTTGGGCTATAAAGGAACTACAGCACGGTCACATGACTTCACGTCACCACCGCAAAGCTAAAGGAGGCTAATGTTGGGCTATAAAGGAACTACAGCACGGTCACATGACTTCACGTCCACCACCCGCAAAGCTAAAGGTGGCTAATGTTGGGCTATAAAGGAACTACAGCACGGTCACATGACTTCACGTCTCCACCGCTAAGCTAAAGGAGGCTAATGTTGGGCTATAAAGGAACTACAGCACGGTCACATGACTTCACATCACCACCGCTAAGCTAAAAGGTGGCTAATGTTGGGCTATAAAGGAACTACAGCACGGTCACATGACTTTCACGTCACCACCGCAAAGCTAAAGGTGGCTAATGTTGGCCTATAAAGGAACTACAGCACGGTCACATGACTTCACGTCACCACCGCTAAGCTAAAGGAGGCTAATGTTGGGCTATAAAGGAACTACAGCACGGTCACATGACTTCACGTCACCACCGCTAAGCTAAAGGAGGCTAATGTTGGGCTATAAAGGAACTACAGCACGGTCACATGACTTCACCGTCACCACCGCTAAGCTAAAGGTGGCTAATGTTGGGCTATAAAGGAACTACAGCACGGTCACATGACTTCACGTCACCACCGCTAAGCTAAAGGAGGCTAATGTTGGGCTATAAAGGAACTACAGCACGGTCACATGACTTCACGTCACCACCGCTAAGCTAAAGGAGGCTAACGTTGGGCTATAAAGGAACTACAGCACGGTCACATGACTTCACGTCACCACCGCTAAGCTAAAGGAGGCTAATGTTGGGCTATAAAGGAACTACAGCACGATCACATGACTTCACGTCACCACCGCTAAACTAAAGGTGACTAATGTTGGGCTATAAAGGAACTACAGCACGGTCACATGACTTCACGTCACCACCGCTAAGCTAAAGGAGGCTAATGTTGGGCTATAAAGGAACTACAGCACGGTCACATGACTTCACGTCACCACCGCTAAGCTAAAGGAGGCTAATGTTGGGCTATAAAGGAACTACAGCACGGTCACATGACTTCACGTCACCACCGCAAAGCTAAAGGTGGCTAATGTTGGGCTATAAAGGAACTACAGCACGGTCACATGACTTCACGTCACCACCGCTAAGCTAAAGGAGGCTAATGTTGGGCTATAAAGGAACTACAGCACGATCACATGACTTCACGTCACCACCGCTAAACTAAAGGTGACTAATGTTGGGCTATAAAGGAACTACAGCACGGTCACATGACTTCACGTCACCACCGCTAAGCTAAAGGAGGCTAATGTTGGGCTATAAAGGAACTACAGCACGGTCACATGACTTCACGTCACCACCACTAAGCTAAAGGAGGCTAACGTTGGGCTATAAAGAAACTACAGCACGGTCACAAGACTTCACGTCACCACCGCTAAGCTAAAGGCGGCTAATGTTGGGCTATAAAGGAACTACAGCACGGTCACATGACTTCACGTCACCACCGCAAAGCTAAAGGAGGCTAACATTGGGCTATAAAGGAACTACAGCACGGTCACATGACTTCACGTCACCACCGCAAAGCTAAAGGAGGCTAATGTTGGGCTATAAAGGAACTACAGCACGGTCACATGACTTCACGTCACCACCGCAAAGCTAAAGGTGGCTAATGTTGGGCTATAAAGGAACTACAGCACGGTCACATGACTTCACGTCTCCACCGCTAAGCTAAAGGAGGCTAATGTTGGGCTATAAAGGAACTACAGCACGGTCACATGACTTCACATCACCACCGCTAAGCTAAAGGTGGCTAATGTTGGGCTATAAAGGAACTACAGCACGGTCACATGACTTCACGTCACCACCGCAAAGCTAAAGGTGGCTAATGTTGGGCTATAAAGGAACTACAGCACGGTCACATGACTTCACGTCACCACCGCTAAGCTAAAGGAGGCTAATGTTGGGCTATAAAGGAACTACAGCACGGTCACATGACTTCACGTCACCACCGCTAAGCTAAAGGAGGCTAATGTTGGGCTATAAAGGAACTACAGCACGGTCACATGACTTCACGTCACCACCGCTAAGCTAAAGGTGGCTAATGTTGGGCTATAAAGGAACTACAGCACGGTCACATGACTTCACGTCACCACCGCTAAGCTAAAGGAGGCTAATGTTGGGCTATAAAGGAACTACAGCACGGTCACATGACTTCACGTCACCACCGCTAAGCTAAAGGAGGCTAACGTTGGGCTATAAAGGAACTACAGCACGGTCACATGACTTCACGTCACCACCGCTAAGCTAAAGGAGGCTAATGTTGGGCTATAAAGGAACTACAGCACGATCACATGACTTCACGTCACCACCGCTAAACTAAAGGTGACTAATGTTGGGCTATAAAGGAACTACAGCACGGTCACATGACTTCACGTCACCACCGCTAAGCTAAAGGAGGCTAATGTTGGGCTATAAAGGAACTACAGCACGGTCACATGACTTCACGTCACCACCGCTAAGCTAAAGGAGGCTAATGTTGGGCTATAAAGGAACTACAGCACGGTCACATGACTTCACGTCACCACCGCAAAGCTAAAGGTGGCTAATGTTGGGCTATAAAGGAACTACAGCACGGTCACATGACTTCACGTCACCACCGCTAAGCTAAAGGAGGCTAATGTTGGGCTATAAAGGAACTACAGCACGATCACATGACTTCACGTCACCACCGCTAAACTAAAGGTGACTAATGTTGGGCTATAAAGGAACTACAGCACGGTCACATGACTTCACGTCACCACTGCTAAGCTAAAGGAGGCTAATGTTGGGCTATAAAGGAACTACAGCACGGTCACATGACTTCACGTCACCACCACTAAGCTAAAGGAGGCTAACGTTGGGCTATAAAGAAACTACAGCACGGTCACAAGACTTCACGTCACCACCGCTAAGCTAAAGGCGGCTAATGTTGGGCTATAAAGGAACTACAGCACGGTCACATGACTTCACGTCACCACCGCAAAGCTAAAGGAGGCTAACATTGGGCTATAAAGGAACTACAGCACGGTCACATGACTTCACGTCACCACCGCTAAGCTAAAGGTGGCTAATGTTGGGCTATAAAGGAACTACAGCACGGTCACATGACTTCACGTCACCACCGCTAAGTTAAAAGCGGCTAATGTTGGGCGTGGTGACATCTAGTCGTCTCATTTAGACACTTGTTAGCCTTTCTAAATTCACCAGTGGGGTATTTTCTGACATATTTCATGTTGTAGAATAAGAATCTCTCCAGCTTGTGTTAACCACAGACCTTATTAGTGCGAATGCTGTTTTTCCACTATAGTACTTCAAATCTTTATTCTTCCCCTTAAACTTATTTCAGCCAATACTTTGGCTCTCCATAACTTCAGCTTATTTTCAACTACAGAAACCATTCAAATATTAAACTATTCAGCCTGTTCAGGAATCGATGGGAAACCTTCAACTTTTAAAAATATTTCATACTTTTTGAAATATTCAGCTTTTTAAACTCTTTTTTTAACATTGAAGTCAATGGGAAGAGCCTTCAAATCAGCCAATACTTTAGCTCTCCATAACTTCAGCTTACTTTCAGCCACAGAAACCATTCAAATATTAAACTATTCAGCCTTTTCAGCAATTGATGAGAGACTTTCAACTTTTTCAAAATATTTCATACTTTTGAAATATTCAGCTTTTTAAACTCTTTTTTTAACATTGAAGTCAATGGGAGATGCCTTCAAATCCTGTTTTCCTACACCTTGCGCCAAATGCTACTCCTTCCACATACTTTCAGCTAGACACTTCATTCCAACTTTCAAATGACCACAAGACCTTCAGCTATTCAAACTTGACTTTTATTTTTGATATCTTTTACACTTTTTGAGATATTGAATTTAGTTTGGAGCTTGGTAGAGAGGCCTTTTTCAGATTTTAACATTAGAGTGGATGGAGCAGCTTGTTAAGTCTAGAGTGCTTTGATCTCAAAACAGAGTGCAGGACAGCTCGAAATTCTCCCCCAAAAATATTTTAAACTTGCCATAATTCCCAAACCCTACACTCCTCAGACATATTTTTCATGAAAAACGTAGGAAAACCTCTCCTAGGTTGGAAAATAAAAATAAAATAGGAAAAAATATTAAACAAAATGCCTCTTGAGGGCATGAAGAGAGAAAAAGTCCAGCTAGCTCCCAATTGATTCCCATGTAAAATTGTTCCAGATCTTTCTTCAGAGCAGAGAGAAGTACACTTTAGACAAACTGCTCCCATCTCCACATTGTACACACAAAACCCAAAAAAACATATTTCAGTTCATTGGGGTTCCCTGATGCTCACGGTCTGGTCATTTTTTTATAAGAGCCATAGATTTTGAACAGGTGGCAAAATTGTCAGATATAATCCCCAATGCATTCTTATGGGACTCAGTGCTGCAGTTGGTTGTCATGGTGTTGCTGGGCAGATTGGAGCCACACACACGTGAGTCACATCATCCAATCAGAGCAGACACCATGGAAACCTTTGATCTCTGGGTTTACACACACAGGTGTTTGTAAACATTCAATCACTACTACTTACATTTAATATCTTTATTTAACTCCTTCAGCCTAATTTCAGCTGCAGGAACCATTCAAATATCAAACTATTCAGCCTTTTCAACACATGATGGGAAACTTTCAACTTTTTCTAAATATGTTATACTTTTTAAAATATTCAGCTTTTTAAAGTCTTTTTTTAACATGGAAGTTATTGCAATGCATTTGAGCTGTAACAATTAACACACACACACACACACACACACACACACACACACACACACACACACACACACACACACACACACACACACACACACACACACACACACACACACACAACACTCTCTCCCTCTCACACACATCTCTCTCTCTCATACACACACACACACACACACACACACACAGACACACTCTCTCTCACACACACACACACACTCACTCTCTCTCACACACAGACACACACACAACCACACTCTCTCTCACACACACAGACACACACACACACACTCTCTCTCACACACAGACACACACATCTCTCTCTCACACAGAGACACACACGCTCTCTCTCTCTCTCTCACACAAAGACACACACACACACTCTCTCTCTCACACAGACACACACCGATGATGATGAATGATCAAGAGAAGAGAGAGAGGACGATCAAGAGAAGAGAGAGAGAAGAGAGAGAGGGCGATCAAGAGAAGAGAGAGAGAAGAGAGAGAGGGCGATCATGAGAAGAGAGAGAGTAATGTAACCTCCTAATGTAATGTCTAACTCCTATGAAAATGTTCAAAAAGTGCTCAAACTTCACATGTGTGCTAACAGTCCAGCCGTGAAGACATCTAGGGGACAGTTTTGAGATTTCTTCAAATGCCGTTGCCATGGCAACACAATGCTCACCATGAAACACGGTTTTCTCATAACTTCAGTGAAAATGCTCGAAATGGCCCAAAACGTCACAGGTTTGGTAACGATGCAGCCATCAACACATCTAAGAGTATTATGGGATGTCATCAAATGCTGTTGGCATGGCGACAGATCATTCACCATCAAGTTAGTTCAAAAGTTTGCAGTTCAAATATTCTTCTGCTTTCCCAAGCCTTTTTACTTTCTTTTCTCATCTTAATACAAATTCATTCACTACTACTTACATCTGATATTTAACTCCTTCAGCCTATTTTCAGCTGCAGAAACCATTCAACTATTACATTATTCAGCTATTTCAGGACATCAAGGCTATACATGTTGTTGTTTATACCTTTTTTTAAACCTTTTCTTTGAAATATTAAGCTTTTTCTGCATTTTCTTTAGCTAAAAGCAGCTACCATTCAGCTAATAACACATTCAGCTTTTTCTGCATTTTCAGCTCAATTCAGCCATAAATGTTCACAGTTTACAGCATTCGCACGCATTTTCTGCAGGAAATACATTTTCTAGTTTCAGGCTAACCTCCAAAAACACGTTCAGAAAACCATTGATTTCCAGACCAGGGGACAGGAAGTGACACAATCCTCATGTCAGGGTTTTAGGACTCATTCCTATAGCATATTTAAACCTCTAAATGACGGTGAAATGATGCAGAAGTTTCCATCTGATTGAACTAAAGTGATGTGTCTTTAATAAGCTGCGGTCGGAAACACATGCAGGAGATATTTATTAAAGTGATGTGCTCGAACAGTGGAACAAATGTGATTAATTAAACCTTTTAAAGGGAATTTAAAAGTATCACTGAGACTTTAGAGCATATTTCAGCACCATGGACAGAGGCACCAACACATGTGAAGACTTGCTGTTTTTTGGACTTGATACTCTGAGCAATACATTCATTAATCAAAGAAGTAAAGGAAATATTTATTGATTTAAGAATATGTTGAAAACTAAAGGATGTGTTTATGTGTTATGTATTTTTTGGAGCAGGAACTGGAATTTTGTCAAGATGATAAAAAAAGATACAAGATGCTCAAGATGCTCAAGATGCAGCGAAATCAGTCGCTTAGCCTTCAAATATTAAATAATTTCCCCGAGAGCCATCATTGCTCTAAACTCCTGAACTCAGAACCCTTAATATTCCTCTATGTGCAATAAACGTGACTGTGTACACTGTATATATACATACCTATTATTACTAGTGTCGAGCGGTGCGACAGTGAAAGGAGTCCCCTGGGGAAGTATTTAAATGTGCACTCAGCAGTTTCAGGGAAGGGAAGGGGGGTTTGTTTACATTTACAAACAGTGCTTTTGTTGTTGTTTTGTTGTGTTGTTGTGTTGTTGTGTTGTTGTGTTGTTGTGTCGTATGCAAAGTTAGCACGATATAATGGTTTACATTTTGTAGTTATTTTTCCAAGCCACATCAGACTCTTGAGGGTTTTAATTGTGGTGTCAAAACGTAAACATTTAAATACATTTCCAATCATAAAAACAGAAATAAAAACCGTGATAATTTGGAAAAATACCGTGAGCCCTAGAACGAGTACGAAATGTTCATTATCATGTTTATTATTTTTGCAATAATACTGAGAATGAAGTAGACGTCTGTGAGGGCCACGGCGTTGCAGAGCTTCAGATGGAATAGAGTTATTTTCAGCGTGGGTCCGGCTCTAAGGCACTCTGTGGTTTTGGTCATTCAACGTAATGACATTTCTCTCTAATGTGCACCAGAGGGACGAAATACAACTCTGAGACTCAATTAACTAGGAAAGCAATGAATAAAGACACTCAATTAAACAGCTGCACTTCCAGCACACAGAGAACACAGTTCATACGTTAAGTGCTTGAATTACGGAGAATCATATACAGTGGGGCAAAAAAGTATTTAGTCAGCCACCAATTGTGTAAGTTCTCCCACTTAAAAAGATGAGAGGCCTGTAATGTTCATCCTACGTACACTTCAACTATGAGAGACAGAATGAGAAAAAAAAAATGTGGTCAATCACAAAAGTTCATCTCAATACTTTGTTATATACCCTTTGTTGGCAATGACCGAGGTCAAACGTTTTCTGTAAGTCTTCACAAGGTTTTCACTGTTGCTGGTATTTTGGCCCATTCCTCCATGCAGATCTCCTCTAGAGCAGTGATGTTTTGGGGCTGTCGCTGGGCAACACGGACTTTCAACTCCCTCCAAAGATTTTCTATGGGGTTGAGATCTGGAGACTGGCTAGGCCACTCCAGGACCTTGAAATGCTTCTTACGAAGCCACTCCTTCGTTGCCCGGGCGGTGTGTTTGGGATCATTGTCATGCTGAAAGACCCAGCCACGTTTCATCTTCAATGCCCTTGCTGATGGAAGGAGGTTGTCACTCAAAATCTCACGATACATGGCCCCATTCATTCTTTCCTTTACACGGATCAGTCGTCCTGGTCCCTTTGCAGAAAAACAGCCCCAAAGCATGATGTTTCCACCCCCATGTTTCACAGTAGGTATGGTGTTCTTTGGATGCAACTCAGCATTCTTTCTCCTCCAAACACGTCTAGTTGAGTTTTTACCAAAAAGTTCTATTTTGGTTTCATCTGACCATATGACATTCTCCCAATCCTCTTCTGGATCATCTAAATGCTCTCTAGCAAACTTCAGACGGGCCTGGACATGTACTGGCTTAAGCAGGGGGACACGTCTGGCACTGCAGGATTGGAGTCCCTGGCGGCGTAGTGTGTTACTGATGGTAGCCTTTGTTACTTTTCTACAAAGAAAAAGACCAGGGGAGACCGAGCGTTCTCATCGGTAGCCCCCAGGCTCTGGAACGACCTGCCCCCTCATGTTAAATTGTCGCCCACTCTTGAAGCTTTTAAGTCCCGCCTAAAAACCCACCTCTTTTCCCTCGCTTACCAGTCAGTCTGACCTATGTCATACCTATTTGTATGCTTTTACTGTCTGTCCATAGCCTTTATGTGCCTTGTATTTATTCTTATGTGTGCTTTTTTATCTTTTCGTGTAATATTATATTTTATTATAATGTTATGTTCATTGTGAAGCACTTTGGCAAACCCTCTGTTTTTAAACTGTGCTATATAAATAAAGTGGATTGGATTGGATTGGATTGGTCCCAGCTCTCTGCAGGTCATTGACTAGGTCCCCCGTGTGGTTCTGGGATCTTTGCTCACCGTTCTTGTGATCATTTTGACCCCACGGGGTGAGATCTTGCGTGGAGCCCCAGATCGAGGGAGATTATCAGTGGTCTTGTATGTCTTCCATTTTCTAATAATTGCTCCCACAGTTGATTTCTTCACACCAAGCTGCTTACCTATTGCAGATGCAGTCTTCCCAGCCTGGTGCAGGTCTACAATTTTGTTTCTGGTGTCCTTTGACAGCTCTTTGGTCTTGGCCATAGTGGAGTTTGGAGTGTGACTGTTTGAGGTTGTGGACAGGTGTCTTTTATACTGATAACAAGTTCAAACAGGTGCCATTAATACAGTTAACAAGTGGAGGACAGAGGAGGCTCTTAAAGAAGAAGTTACAGGTCTGTGAGAGCCAGAAATCTTGTTTGTTTGTAGGTGACCAAATACTTATTTTACCGAGGAATTTACCAATTCATTCATTAAAAATCCTACAATGTGATTTCCTGGATTCTTTCCCCCCATTCTGTCTCTCATAGTTGAAGTGTACCTAGGATGAACATTACAGGCCTCTCATCTTTTTAAGTGGGAGAACTTGCACAATTGGTGGCTGACTAAATACTTTTTTGCCCCACTGTATATCTTTGGAGGACGGTATAGAAATGGGAGGAAAACACTGGTTAATACTCATATTACTTTAATGTTATATAACACAGTATCTTTCAAGCAATAATCTGAATGAATTAGGTATAGGTTTAAAATATAAGACACTGTAGTTTGTCTTACACTCAAGTGTTTTAGTTTTTTAGCTTTTAATGTTATTGGTATAGTTACATTTAAATCTGGTGTGAATACCTTTTTTATGCTAAATTGTTTCTTAAAAATACTTAAATGTTTATTATACTTATATATTTCTCTTTTTTACCAACTTTGCAAACACATTTTTTAAGATTGTTTATGTTCGCACCACCAGATACCAAAGCTAATTCCTTGTATGTGTAAATAAACTTGATTCTGATTCAACTTTTAAATCCAGCAAGAGGACTTTTCTTTTTGCCGCTGCTTTTAATTGAACTATTCATATCTTAACTTTTATCTTAACTTGTATTTTTTCTTTTAATGTTTCTTTTAATATCTTGCCATTTTGCCGCTGGTTTTAATTGTATGTAGTCAGGCGTATTATTTGTAGGGTTACAGTCCCCCCGTAGGTAGTTAAAGTCATTATTGGGGTTAAAGTCCCCTACGTGTTCCGTTTTGGTTTCAAGACCCTGGTTCACGGAGGAAACCAAAAGAGTCCTAGAAAGACAAGGTAAACTTAACTAATGTGCATTTAAAGAAAAGAGGAATAGTTTTAGCGAAAACTAAAAAGGTACCATGGCAGTGTGTCCCCTACCATTGTCTTGGAGGGGCGCTGCCTCCCGCCAACGGAGCCCCGCGCCCCCCCTGAAATTCAAGGTGTTTAAAAAAAAATATATCATTTTTTTTAATATAAATATAGCACCAAATTGCAACTAATCTATATCTACTGTCACTTTTCACATTGAACATGTGCTCTTTTATTAAATAAACGCTTTCATTTGAAGTTGTGAGTTTAGTGTTTTTGACCCTAAGAAACTGATGCATTAATCAATAACAATCATCCACAGCTCCTCTCTGCTCCAGAGGATTAAAAAAATATATCCCAAAGCCACCCCCCGCTCAGGCAGCACCCCCCCAAAGCAGTAAACCTAGGGGAAACACTGCCACGGGGTCCAGGAATACGTTTTGGTTTCAAGACCCTGGTTCACGGAGGATACCAAAAGAGTCCTAGAAAGACAAGGTAAACTTAACTATGTGCATTTAGAAATAATAATAACTAAAGGACAAGTGAAAGAAGAAAGAGGAAAGAAAGGGAGGTGAAAGTTAGACTGAGAGTCAGTGTGTATCTCACGGTCACTTTTATTCATGTATCTTTGCTTTTGAATGAGTGTTTTTAAATGTAATGTCTTTCCTTGTTGTAAAGCACTTTGAATTGCCTTGTGTTGAAATGTGCTATCTAAATAAACTTTCGTTGATAATTACACCATTTTATATTGTGTAAATACATTACATTAATACATATATTTATTTATATAATGATCTCTTTATCTGTGCTGTGTTTTCTCCCTCAAACACCAGAACTAATGCACTCTGTTTATCAGTGTGTGTTCCTCCCCTCTCAGTATGCATTCAAGTTACGCTAAGTGCTTGTATTACGGAAAACCATATTCTTTTGAGGAAACAGACACAAAAACATTTATTTTTCATTTAGTTTGTGTGATTATTCAACTTGGCAATACTCATATTTCTTTATTACTATATAACACAGTATTTCTTTAAGCAATACTCTGAATGAATGAGGTATAAATACACACTCAGACTAAATACACACTCAGACTAACGGGGGCTCTTCATTTCCCCTTTGTATATTCAAAAATGTGAATTTGACTGCATTCATTGCTCATGATGGTAAACACTTAGTCCTCCACTGGAAGACATGCACGTGCACATCTGTTTTCTCAGGTGTTTGTTAGGTTTGATAATATCTCAGATTTGAGACATTATCCAGGTTCAGATGTTGAATTCAATTTGATGCATAACGATGGAAATATAGTATTACAGTCATAAGAGGCATCAGCAGTAACAGCTGTAATAGTGGTGTGTGTGTCACACACACACACACACACACACACACACACACACACACACACACACACACACACACACACACACACACACACACACACACACACACACACACACACACTCTGAGGGATCGATGGTCGGACCCTGAGGAGGATTTTCTTACTGAGGGGAGAAATGAGATCTGCCGTCTGTAAAGGGAAACCCCCCTATGCTATCCCACAATGCATCACTCCTACAAACCTCAGCCCTGTGTGTGTGTGCATGTGTGTGCGTGTGTGTGTGTGTGTGCGTGTGCGTGTGTGTGCGTGTGCGTGTGTTCTCTCGGTGTGTAATTACAGTCCCATCTGGTTCTGCTCTGTCAGGGATTTTCACACACGGCTTCACTTCTTAAGCTTTCTGTAACATGACGGTAAAAAAGAACCAACGTTTATTTCTCCCACTGTCTGTGAACGCTGCATGCTTGTGTTTAGGAATTCAGTTCTTTTGATTGCACTTGAAAGCAGCATTCATTACTAATTGATCACCAAAACAATCTGCTTCTCAGGAGCTTTCCTGCAGCTGGGGATGCATCTAATAATAACTACCGTCATTTATTAATAATCTGTAGACATTTTTATATCTTCATCCTAATTATTCAACATTGGACAAAGTCAGGTTCAGAAAAATGTGCTTTCTATTTGCTGCCATGTTAGAGTCAAAGGTTTATCCTCTGTGTCCCTCCATGAATCACAAAGTACTGCCATAAAGAAGTTCTGCATGTTTTCGGGAAGGATTTCTTACGTCTTATTCAATTAAAGAACGTTTTTTAACCCAAAATATGTAATTGGTGTTTTGGAAGAAAGACTCTGACAAACTACTGAACATGTCATCTATTTTGCAGCCTGTTTATTGGCTGTGTGTTTAGAGGAGGTAGATGCAGGTGGCGCTGATCCTCTGATGAAGTGGGTCGGACCCTCTGATGAAGTGGGTCGGACCCCCTGCTGAGAGAGGACGTCAGAACATACGTCTGTACGGAGGACAGAGACAACTCAGAGACACAGACCACCTACCCAGAATAAACAACCAGCTTTGGGAACATTTAACCCCCCCGCGTGTCCCCGTTAATCCGTCTTCATTTGTCTCTAAGTGTCTCTTGTGTCAGACGTTTGCTTACCCTTAAATTGCCTTTAAGCCAAACTGATCCCTTAACTTAAATCTCATTTTGAAGACGATGAATGAGAGTCTTTTGCGTTCCTCTCCTGTTTCTTAGCAGAGGAACAAACTCTACTTTCTACATTTAAACACGCCGAGTACGCAGGAAGATTTGTTTGGTGTGTCACCATTAATCTGTCTTCATTTGCCCTTAACTTTCTCTCACTGTTATTCCTTATTAGGATCCCCGTTAGCAGTAGCATGAGCAGTGGCTATCTCTTGAGTCGGACGTTAACTCTAACCCTTAGGTTGCCTTTTTTTAAACTAAGCTCACCTGATCCCTTAACTTAAATGTCATTTTGAAGACGATACATGAGAGTGTTTTTGTCTCCTCTCCTGTTTCTTAGCAGAGGAACAAACTCTGCCTTCAGGAAAGATTCAAGGCGTTATCATCATGTAGCAGCTTCAGTGGAGACATGTCCACGACAAACTGAAGTCCTCCTCCAACAGAGAAACATGGATATATATATATTAGGGCTGTCAAACGATTACAATTTTTAATCAGATTAATCACAGTTTAAAAATTAATTAATCATGATTAATCACCATTCGAACTATGTCCAAAATATGCCATTTCTTTATGTATATTGTGGGAATGGAAAGATAAATGAAAGAAGGCGGATATATCCATTTAACATACAGTATGTTTATTATAACATTTTTCTGCGTGTCAAAATGAAAGACAGCGCACACACCTATCAATCATCAAACCGTGGGGTCTTAATTCATTACGTGTTGATTTCTATCAACGGGGGAGTACTTCAGGAAAGTCGACAGGGGGGGGGCAAGTGGAGTACTTCGTGACCACAGAGTGTGAACGTTGTGATCAGCTGTTTTAGCGCAGTTCTCCAGTGAAGGGGGGGGGGGGAAGTCTCCCTCCGCGGCCGGTTGGCGTAGTTTTGGCACAGTTCCGTTGTACAGACCGACGTTAACAGCAGCCCTGTCTGTGCACACGGAGACCGACTCTGTCGTCCGGTGATCTAACCGCCTTCTGGAAAAGCTTCACAAGTACGTCGGTACGCAAATGCGCTTTGTGACACAAGTTTCAGATTACGCACATAACCTGCGTACCAGTTATGTGCACCCCTGTACTACAGCAAAAGTATTCTCCGTCGGGACTTCCTGCAACAACACCGACATTATCAAAGATGTTCTATTGAGAAGACGATCACTACGTGACAAAAGTTTTCAAAACCGTTTCTGGTCTTCGGTATTTCCAGACAAGTGGCTACTGAAATCAATCTGACTAACTGCTGTCTGTGCAATTTACTCCGCGCGAGTTGGCAGACTTTTTTGCTTACTTTAACATCATTTTTCATGGTGGGGCTAAGCCATTTCTTGGTATGGGTGTAGCCTACCCCAGCCATACCCTGGCGCTGCCACTGGTGGGATGTATGGGGCGGGCCATTCTGCACATGCGTTAAATGCGTTAAATATTTTAACGCAATTAATTCAAAAAATGAATTACCGCCGTTAACGCGATAATTTTGACAGCACTAATATTGAATATCGCAATATCGCGGTAAATAAATGTCTCAATACCGTCATGAGACTGACAAAATCTACCGCGATTTTTAAAAATGTTTTAAAATATATATATATATTTTAAACCTTTATTTAACCAGATGGTCCCGTTGAGATCATCGATCTCTTTTTCAAGGGAGACCTGTCCAACATGGCAGCAAGTAGGTTACAACATGAACATAAAACAACAGAACACAAAAGGACATGGTATTTACAGGGCTACATTTACACACCTAGAGACATTGACAAGTACCAACAGTATATTTATATCTCTGTCAATAAGCCTCACCTTCTTGGCAAAAACTGTATTGTTGTTGAAGTGGTGGAGAGACAATGCACAGTTTGACCCACTGCTGTTACCCATGGCCAAAGCATATCTCTCTGTCCCAGCAACATCAGTACCAAGCAAGAGAGTTGTTTCCACAGCAGGGGATTTTGCAAACGCCCAAACATCCCAGCTTCTACCTGGAAATGTGAACATGCTCATATTCCTTAAGATAACCTTGGTGACGCTGAGTGAGAGAGTTCGAGTTGAGTTACTTGAAAAACTAAAGTGAAACTTGATTTATTCTATTGATTATTATATTGTTGACACTTTAAAATACTTCTATCCTACTAAAATGCTGTACAAATCAGATTTATTATTTATTA
>JAPTMU010000456.1:110000-112772 GCA_028583405.1 Pogonophryne albipinna
TACACCTGAACATCAGCAGGAGAGGACTCTTTAAAGTAGAGACACTACATACTGATATACACCTGAACATCAGCAGGAGAGGACTCTTTAAAGTAGAGACACTACATACTGATATACACCTGAACATCAGCAGGAGAGGACTCTTTAAAGTAGAGACACTACATACTGATATACACCTGAACATCAGCAGGAGAGGACTTTAAAGTAGAGACACTACATACTGATATACACCTGAACATCAGCAGGAGAGGACTCTTTAAAGTAGAGACACTACATACTGATATACACCTGAACATCAGCAGGAGAGGACTCTTTAAAGTAGAGACACTACATATGATATACACCTGAACATCAGCAGGAGAGGACTCTTTAAAGTAGAGACACTACATACTGATATACACCTGAACATCAGCAGGAGAGGACTCTTTAAAGTAGAGACACTACATACTGATATACACCTGAACATCAGCAGGAGAGGACTCTTTAAAGTAGAGACACTACATACTGATATACACCTGAACATCAGCAGGAGAGGACTCTTTAAAGTAGAGACACTACATACTGATATACACCTGAACATCAGCAGGAGAGGACTCTTTAAAGTAGAGACACTACATACTGATATACACCTGAACATCAGCAGGAGAGGACTCTTTAAAGTAGAGACACTACATACTGATATACACCTGAACATCAGCAGGAGAGGACTCTTTAAAGTAGAGACACTACATACTGATATACACCTGAACATCAGCAGGAGAGGACTCTTTAAAGTAGAGACACTACATACTGATATACACCTGAACATCAGCAGGAGAGGACTCTTTAAAGTAGAGACACTACATACTGATATACACCTGAACATCAGCAGGAGAGGACTCTTTAAAGTAGAGACACTACATACTGATATACACCTGAACATCAGCAGGAGAGGACTCTTTAAAGTAGAGACACTACATACTGATATACACCTGAACATCAGCAGGAGAGGACTCTTTAAAGTAGAGACACTACATACTGATATACACCTGAACATCAGCAGGAGAGGACTCTTTAAAGTAGAGACACTACATACTGATATACACCTGAACATCAGCAGGAGAGGACTCTTTAAAGTAGAGACACTACATACTGATATACACCTGAACATCAGCAGGAGAGGACTCTTTAAAGTAGAGACACTACATACTGATATACACCTGAACATCAGCAGGAGAGGACTTTAAAGTAGAGACACTACATACTGATATACACCTGAACATCAGCAGGAGAGGACTCTTTAAAGTAGAGACACTACATACTGATATACACCTGAACATCAGCAGGAGAGGACTCTTTAAAGTAGAGACACTACATACTGATATACACCTGAACATCAGCAGGAGAGGACTTTTAAAGTAGAGACACTACATACTGATATACACCTGAACATCAGCAGGAGAGGACTCTTTAAAGTAGAGACACTACATACTGATATACACCTGAACATCAGCAGGAGAGGACTCTTTAAAGTAGAGACACTACACTGATATACACCTGAACATCAGCAGGAGAGGACTCTTTAAAGTAGAGACACTACATACTGATATACACCTGAACATCAGCAGGAGAGGACTCTTTAAAGTAGAGACACTACATACTGATATACACCTGAACATCAGCAGGAGAGGACTCTTTAAAGTAGAGACACTACATACTGATATACACCTGAACATCAGCAGGAGAGGACTCTTTAAAGTAGAGACACTACATACTGATATACACCTGAACATCAGCAGGAGAGGACTCTTTAAAGTAGAGACACTACATACTGATATACACCTGAACATCAGCAGGAGAGGACTCTTTAAAGTAGAGACACTACATACTGATATACACCTGAACATCAGCAGGAGAGGACTTTAAAGTAGAGACACTACATACTGATATACACCTGAACATCAGCAGGAGAGGACTCTTTAAAGTAGAGACACTACATACTGATATACACCTGAACATCAGCAGGAGAGGACTCTTTAAAGTAGAGACACTACATGCTGATATACACCTGAACATCAGCAGGAGAGGACTCTTTAAAGTAGAGACACTACATACTGATATACACCTGAACATCAGCAGGAGAGGACTCTTTAAAGTAGAGACACTACATACTGATATACACCTGAACATCAGCAGGAGAGGACTCTTTAAAGTAGAGACACTACATACTGATATACACCTGAACATCAGCAGGAGAGGACTCTTTAAAGTAGAGACACTACATACTGATATACACCTGAACATCAGCAGGAGAGGACTCTTTAAAGTAGAGACACTACATACTGATATACACCTGAACATCAGCAGGAGAGGACTCTTTAAAGTAGAGACACTACATACTGATATACACCTGAACATCAGCAGGAGAGGACTCTTTAAAGTAGAGACACTACATGCTGATATACACCTGAACATCAGCAGGAGAGGACTCTTTAAAGTAGAGACACTACATACTGATATACACCTGAACATCAGCAGGAGAGGACTCTTTAAAGTAGAGACACTACATACTGATATACACCTGAACATCAGCAGGAGAGGACTCTTTAAAGTAGAGACACTACATACTGATATACACCTGAACATCAGCAGGAGAGGACTCTTTAAAGTAGAGACACTACATACTGATATACACCTGAACATCAGCAGGAGAGGACTCTTTAAAGTAGAGACACTACTACTGATATACACCTGAACATCAGCAGGAGAGGACTCTTTAAAGTAGAGACACTA
>JAPTMU010000457.1:0-67611 GCA_028583405.1 Pogonophryne albipinna
GGAGAGTCCTCTCTGTCAGACTGAGAGGCCGTTTCTCAATCTCGAGGATACTGGCTTCCAAGCCAATATTTCAAGGATGCTACGTCATCGAGTGCCGCCGAAGGACTGTTCCAATCTCCAGCATACTTGGAATTCCACCGAGGCTGCGTCCTTGGTTTGGGGGTAATTTCGAGGCTGCACATGGGTAGACTTCGCGTCCTTCAAATCCCCACAATGCTTTGCGCACGGACCAATTTCCCCAAATCTGTGGCGGAAAATGTAAGGCGGGGCCTCTCATATGACGCACACCTGCACACTTGCTAGCCTGTTCCACTCTTCGTTTTTCGATTGCCAGGAAGGATTCTTGCCTAGCTTCTGAAGGAAGTGACTCGGAAGACATGTGCTACCAAGCAAGCATCCTCGATATTGAGAAACGGCCAGAGACTCAGTGAACTAAAGGACTCTCAGTGGCCGGGTCTCAAACGGTTTGGTCACCATTAATGTAAACAATTATTTCCGAGGCACACGTTCATATGATCATTATAGTTATAAAAACACAAGAGAATAAATTAAAAACAGGTATGAAATACTGTATGACAGTAAAACAAGAATAACGTTTAAAAGAGTGATTTGTAAAATATCCATAAAGAAAAAGTAAATCTGTTTCCAGTTCTGTTTCATCTGGTGCTGAGAGAGGTTTCCATAGATCTCTCATGTTGCTCTCAAAGTGCACCAGATTGATGCTTTCACTTCAATATTTAGAAATAAATCTTCCCTGGGGAGCTTGCCCCCGGACCCCCCTAGAGGAGGTGAGGACCCCCCTAGAGGAGGTGAGGACCCCCCTAGAGGAGGTGAGGACCCTCCTATGTGAGGTCCACACACCACCTATAAAATAGCACTTGACCCCCGCTTACACCTATATGCCGTGAGCTGATATCGAGCCTTCAGTGTAACTGTCACACTGTGTGTGTGTGTGTGTGTGTGTGTGTGTGTGTGTGTGTGTGTGTGTGTGTGTGTGTGTGTGTGTGTGTGTGTGTGTGTGTGTGTGTGTGTGTGTGTGTGTGTGTGTGTGTGTGTGTGTGTGTGTGTGTGTGTGTGTGTGTGTGTGTGTGTGTGTGTGTGTGTGTGTGTGTGGAGTGTTGCAGTAGAACGTTCCTCTGTAGCGCCCGGGACATTAATGGGAAACCCTAAATGTCTGAGCATCCTCTATGAAACGTCAAGCTACCCCACAGCACCCCAAAAGAGATCTCTGGCGCCGCCACTGCGCCTGACTATTTGTGTTGGGGGGCCCGACTTTTCTTTTTCTCCAAAGGGGGGGCCTGACAGAAAAAGAGCCACTGGGTTAATCCAATGTGTCTGTCACTTTGAAATGATGACTGATAATCCATCTTTCCATTTTTATGTATAAATGGGAGAATGAATATTAGCTGCTAATGGCAGCCACCATTGCAGCTTCCGGTTCCGGAGCATTCTGGCTACGCAGCACTCATTCACCAATGGGTAACAGTGTTTCCCCTACCATTGGATGTAAAAATTTTTATAATGTATATATTTTTTATTAATATATATTTTTTTAGATATATATAAATAGCACCAAATTGCAACTAATCTATATCTACTGTCACTTTTCACATTGAACATGTGAGACTAAACAAGAGAGACTAAACACCTTAAGATTCTCCTTAAGAGAGACTAAACACCTTTACATTACATTACATTACATTTAGCTGAGGCTTTTATCCAGAGCGACTTACAATAAGTGCGTTCGACCAGGAAGACACAACCTTGAAGAAAACAGAATCATAAAGTACATCAGGTTTCATAGAGCCAAACATTTCAAGTGCTACTCAACTGGCTTTAGGTAAGCCAGTCCTTAGTTAGTATATAAGTGCTTTGTTAATAGTTCTATTGCTCGAAGTGGAGTCGAAAGAGATGAGTTTTCAGTCTGGAAGGTGTGTAAGCTTTCTGCTGTCCTGATGTCAATGGGAGCTCATTCCACCATCTTGGAGCCAGGATAGCAAACCCACGTGTTTCTGCTGATGGGAACTTGGGTCCCCTTGGCAGCGAGGGTGCATCGAGCTGTTTGGCTGATGCAGAGCGTAGTGCACATGCTGGGGTGTACGGTTTAACCATGTCCTGGATGTAGGAAGGGCCAGATCCATTCGCAGCATGGTACGCAAGTACCAGTGTTTTGATTCTTGAAGTCGGTTCTTCAAGACACTGGTACTTGCGTCTCCTTAAGAGAGACCAAACACCTTAAGAGAGACCAAACACCTTAAGAGAGATGAAACACCTTAAGATGCTCTTTAAGAGAGACCAAACACCTTAAGAGAGACTAAATAAGATTCTCCTTAAGAGAGACAAAACACCTTAAGATTCTCCTTAAGAGAGACCAAACACCTTAAGAGAGACAAAACAGCTTAAGATTCTCCTGAAGAGGGACAAAACACCTTAAGAGAGACTGCACACCTTAAGATTCAGAGCGACTAAAGGCAATGGTGTCAATAACTTTAAGTGATTCCTTAAGTATAAGAGCAGGATAATGAAACACAAAGTGCTCAGGAGAGAACACTAACGCTGAGGTTCTGGTTCTGCTCAGCCCGGTGACCACGGCTCTGGTCCAGACAGGCACGTTGAGGCGAGGCAGTGTTCTGGTGGCGGGGACCAGCTGGGCCAAGGTCCGCTTCCTATTGGACGAGAACGGCCGGGCGCTGGAGGAGGCGGGGCCGAGCGTCGCCGTGGAGATCGCCGGCTGGAAGGAGCTGCCGGCCGCCGGAGACACCATGATGGAGGTCGAGTCTGAGGTGAGAAGACCCCCAATCTGATACCCCCTGATACCTGAGACCCCCTGATACCTGAAACCCCCTGATACCTGAGACCCCCTGATACCTGAGACCCCCTGTGGGGAGAAAGGGTCTAACTGAGCCAATGTATGAAATGTATTACCTCAGATTGTATAGAAGTCTATGAGGACATTTTCCTCTCTCTTGATTACCTCAGATAGTGTTTCTAACCCCCTGTACCCCTCTGTGAGCAGCAGAGGGCGAAGGAGGTGGTGGAGTGGCGTGTGCAGCTGGGGGAGGCGCAGCAGCTGTTGGAAGAGCAGCAGCTGATCCAGGTGAAGCAGCAGCACCACCTGGATCAGTACCGACAGCAGAGGGAGGGGCTGCAGCACCTCAGCTGGAGGCAGAGGAAGAAGATCCTCTACAGAACCAACAAGGACCAGTTCTCCATGAGACCCAGTGAGAAGAGCAGTGGAGAGGGGGCAGGGCTACAGCTCATCGTCAAGGGTACACACACACACACACACACACACACACACACACACACACACACACACACACACACACACACACACACACACACACACAGTGAGAAGAAGAGCAGTCTGAGCTGTAGTTATTAGTCTCTCAGTCTGAACTGTAGTTATCAGAGCCTCTCAGTCTGAACTGTAGTTATCAGAGCCTCTCAGTCTGAACTGTAGTTATCAGAGCCTCTCAGTCAGAGCCGTAGTTATCAGAGCCTCTCAGTCTGAGCTGTAGTTATCAGAGCCTCTCAGTCAGAGCCGTAGTTATCAGAGCCTCTCAGTCTGAGCTGTAGTTATCTTTCTCGGTCTGAGCTGTAGTTATCAGAGCCTCTCAGTGTGAGCTGTAGTTATCTTTCTCAGTCTGAGCTGTAGTTATCAGAGCCTCTCAGTCTGAGCTGTAGTTATCAGAGCCTCTCAGTCTGAGCTGTAGTTATCTCTCTCAGTCTGAGTTGTAGTTATCAGAGCCTCTCAGTCTGAGCTGTAGTTATCAGAGCCTCTCAGTCTGAGCTGTAGTTATCTTTCTCAGTCTGAGCTGTAGTTATCAGAGCCTCTCAGTCTGAGCTGTAGTTATCTCTCTCAGTCTGAGCTGTAGTTATCAGAGCCTCTCAGTCTGAGCTGTAGTTATCAGAGCCTCTCAGTCTGAGCTGTAGTTATCAGAGCCTCTCAGTCTGAGCTGTAGTTATCTTTCTCAGTCTGAGCTGTAGTTATCAGAGCCTCTCAGTCTGAGCTGTAGTTATCTCTCTCAGTCTGAGCTGTAGTTATCAGAGCCTCTCAGTCTGAGCTGTAGTTATCAGAGCCTCTCAGTCTGAGCTGTAGTTATCAGAGCCTCTCAGTCTGAGCTGTAGTTATCTCTCAGTCTGAGCTGTAGTTATCAGAGCCTCTCAGTCTGAGCTGTAGTTATCAGAGCCTCTCAGTCTGAGCTGTAGTTATCAGAGCCTCAGTCTGAGCTGTAGTTATCAGAGCCTCTCAGTCTGAGCTGTAGTTATCAGAGCCTTTCAATCTGAGCTGTAGTTATCAGAGCCTTTCAGTCTGAGCTGTAGTTATCAGAGCCTCTCAGTCTGAGCTGATCTTCCACCTTGTTGTTTAAACAGCTCCTTATATCCGTTAGCGTAGCTAGATAGCACCAGATGCTAACAACAACAATACAAGTAACCGGTGCGCGCTCTCTCCCTTTCCGCTCACTCACTCGCGCCACACATACACACACTCTGACACACAGAGACCCATCAGGGCTGTAATGTATGTTCGGTGTGACAGTGGGCATGTGGGCAGGCCACATCATGTAGACGGACAGTCTGAGGCAGACCCACATTTGCGCAGCATTGCGTTCACAATACATACACCAAAAGAAAATCCTCAGGCCAGCAGGCCACACCTCAGACAGTATGTATGAGTGTGTGATTCCTGTTGTGTAGAATAAGCTCACACACACTCGGACCTCTGACCTGTGATCTCTGACCCCAGGAGATGTTGACGGCTCAGTGGAAGCCCTCCTGAACATCCTGTCATCATACGACGCTCAGCTTCAGTGTCCTCTGGACATCCTGCACTACGGCATCGGAGACATCTCAGAGAACGACGTCAACATGGCCAACACCTTCTCAGGTACCAGAACCAGAACTAGAACCAGAACCAGAAGCAGAACTAGAACCAGAACCAGTGCTAGAACTAGAACCAGTGCTAGAACCAGAACCACAACCAGAACTAGAACCAGTGCTAGAACCAGAACTAGAACTAGAACAGAACCAGAACTAGAACCAGAACTAGAACTATAACCAGAACCACAACCAGAAGCAGAACTAGAACCAGTGATAGAACCAGAACCAGAACCAGAACTAGAACCAGAACTAGAACCAGAACCAGAACCACCAGCATGATTACTAGAAGTCTGAGGAAATGTTCCTGCTTCTCTCTTTATTGCCTCGTATAGAAGTCAATGTTCTCTGGCTCCATGTTCTCCCTCAGGTTCAGTTTACGGCTTTAACGTGGCGGCCAGTAAGTCGATCGTCCAGCTGGCGGAGAAGCTCTGCGTCCCGCTGAGACTTCACAACATCATCTACAAACTGATCGACGAGCTGAAGGACGAGCTGAGCAGCAAACTGCCGCCACTGAAGACTGAGAAAATCGTGGGTGAGGAAACATCTGCTGTCACATGGCTTTATGAGCAGAAAGAGAGAAAGAAGACGTAGATAAACTGTAGCTTAGCATCAACGTGTGTCCAGATTTAAAGAGAGCAGCTTCCTGTTTCAGCATCAGGTCATCCTCTAACCTGTGAGGCTGTCCAGCAGAGCATCCTCTGGAGCATCCTCTGGGCCCAAAGCATCCTCTGGGCCCAAAGCATGCTCTGGGCCCAAAGCATGCTCTGGGCCCAAAGCATCCTCTGGGCCCAAAGCATGCTCTGGGCCCAAAGCATGCTCTGACAGAGAGTCTTGATGTTTGTCTGTTGATGTTCCACATGGAGCTGCTGTGATGTTCCATGTTGTTGTTTGTTTCTCATGTGTTGATGTTTGTCTGTTGATGTTCCACATGGAGCTGCTGTGATGTTCCATGTTGTTGTTTGTTTCTCATGTGTTGATGTTTGTCTGTTGATGTTCCACATGGAGCTGCTGGGATGTTCCATGTTGTTGTTTGTTTCTCATGTGTTGATGTTTGTCTGTTGATGTTCCACATGGAGCTGCTGGGATGCAAGGAGCATTTCAGACTGGATCTGACCGTTCAAGTATTATCCTATCGTAACATATCCATTAGGGGTGTAACGGTACACGTACCCGTACGGAAATTATTCGGTACGGGCCCTTCGGTTCGGTACACGTGTGTACAGAAGTGTACCGAACGAATATAACGTTAAACGTAAAAAATTTAGAACGTGAACAACTTTTTGGAAGTAATCTCAGGTGCTGCGTCGCAGCATTCAGAGTAATTTTTCCTCACATTGGGCTCATCGCGTCATAGAGCGAGCAAGTCGTTTCATTGGACGAGAGGCATACTATGAGAGCTGGTCAGAGGGATGCGTTCAAATGTAGTCAGTAATTTGAGGAACTGACGAAATGACGAACGCAGATAAAGTTGAGCTCGAAAATCCTCCAGCATCATTGAAGTCTCCGGTTTGCGAACATTTTGGTTTTGCAGTTACGCACAAGGATGACGGACAAAGACAGGTGGACCGAACCAAAGCTGTTTGTCAGCATTGTTCAACTACAATTGGTTACGTGGATGGCAATACATCAAACTTGCACACTCATTTGAAAAGGCATCACCCGAACGTGAATATCACCGGTACCAAAAGAAAAAAGACTGAAGTGCAAACCCAACTCCCGCTAGCATCTAAGCCTCCACCACTCGCAAAATGTTCAGACCGAGCCAAAGCTATTACAAACGCCAAATATCCTTATGTTGCCGTGTTAGCAAAGTGCTACCTGGCTGTGCTACCTCTGTCCCTAGAGAGGGTGTTCTCCACAGCAGGAGACATTGTTAGTGCCAGCAGATCTGCCCTTTCAGCAAGCAATGTGGACAAGTTCATCTTTCTTTAGAACAACATGAAAATACAATGACAAGCAAGTCCTAATGTCAAACTGGCTGCTTTGGTACTAGTACAGTACAGTTCAAATACAGATTATTTCAGTTCATCGAAATGCTGCACCTTAATGTTTATTTTATTATATTTTGTATTTATTTGAGTGAATATTCATAGTTTAATAATAATTAAAAACCCAAAACTAATAGTTTATGTTTTGTGAGTACTAGTACAGTAAAGTTCAAATACAGATTATTTCAGTTCATCGAAATGCTGCACCTTAATGTTTATTATATTATATTTTGTATTTATTTGAGTGAATACATTATTCACAGTTTAATAATAATTAAAAAAAATATATATATATTTTATGTTTTGTGATAATTTTTTCTGCTGTACCGAAAACGTACCGAACCGAACCGTGACCTAAAAACCGAGGTACGTACCGAACCGAAATGTTTGTGAACCGTTACACCCCTAATATCCATTCATAAAGCCTGTAGAAGCAGGGTATTCCTGCTGATAGCGTTGAAGTGATCCCTGATCCGGATCTGCTCTCTGATCCAGGTGAGGCGACGGTTCTCGCCATGTTCGACGTCTCCGTGGGGAAGAGGAAGCTTCCTGTGGCCGGCTGCAGGGTTCAGAAGGGTCTGCTGGACCGGAGGATGACGTTCAGACTGATCAGAGGACGAGACGCCATCTGGGAGGGTGAGTTCATATAATACAAAGTCCAGAAGTCATGTGACCGTGCTGTAGTTCCTTTGTAGCCCAACATTAGCCTCCTTTAGCTTAGCGGTGGTGATGTGAAGTCATGTGACCGTGCTGTAGTTCCTTTATAGCCCAACATTAGCCACCTTTAGCTTAGCGGTGGTGATGTGAAGTCATGTGACCGTGCTGTAGTTCCTTTATAGCCCAACATTAGCCACCTTTAGCTTAGCGGTGGTGACGTGAAGTCATGTGACCGTGCTGTAGTTCCTTTATAGCCCAACATTAGCCTCCTTTAGCTTAGCGGTGGTGACGTGAAGTCATGTGACCGTGCTGTAGTTCCTTTAAAGCTCAACATTAGCCTCCTTTAGCTTAGCGGTGGTGAAGTCATGTGACCGTGCTGTAGTTCCTTTATAGCCCAACATTAGCCACCTTTAGCTTAGCGGCGGTGAAGTGAAGTCATGTGACCGTGCTGTAGTTCCTTTATAGCCCAACATTAGCCACCTTTAGCTTAGCGGTGGTGAAGTGAAGTCATGTGACCGTGCTGTAGTTCCTTTATAGCCCAACATTAGCCTCCTTTAGCTTAGCGGTGGTGACGTGAAGTCATGTGACCGTGCTGTAGTTCCTCTATAGCCCAACATTAGCCACCTTTAGCTTAGCGGTGGTGACGTGAAGTCATGTGACCGTGCTGTAGTTCCTCTATAGCCCAACATTAGCCACCTTTAGCTTAGCGGTGGTGACGTGAAGTCATGTGACCGTGCTGTAGTTCCTCTATAGCCCAACATTAGCCACCTTTAGCTTAGCGGTGGTGAAGTGAAGTCATGTGACCGTGCTGTAGTTCCTGTATAGCCCAACATTAGCCTCCTTTAGCTTAGCGGTGGTGAAGTGAAGTCATGTGACGGTGCTGTAGTTCCTTTATAGCCCAACATTAGCCACCTTTAGCTTAGCGGTGGTGAAGTGAAGTAGCCCAACATTAGCCTCCTTTAGCTTAGCGGTGGTGAAGTGAAGTCATGTGACCGTGCTGTAGTTCCTGTATAGCCCAACATTAGCCTCCTTTAGCTTAGCGGTGGTGAAGTCATGTGACCGTGCTGTAGTTCCTGTATAGCCCAACATTAGCCTCCTTTAGCTTAGCGGTGGTGAAGTCACGTGACCATGCTGTAGTTCCTGTATAGCCCAAAATTAGCCTCCTTTAGCTTAGCGGTGGTGAAGTCATGTGACCGTGCTGTAGTTCCTGTATAGCCCAACAATAGCCGCCTTTAGCTTAGCGGTGGTGAAGTCATGTGACCGTGCTGTAGTTCCTGTATAGCCCAACAATAGCCGCCTTTAGCTTAGCGGTGGTGAAGTCATGTGACCGTGCTGTAGTTCCTGTATAGCCCAACAATAGCCGCCTTTAGCTTAGCAAACGTCTCTGTTTACTGAGAGAAAGTGGTGTTAATCGTTGTTTTCACTACAGGCCCCCTGCTGGCTCTGAAACATCACAAAGACGAGGTCCAGACGGTGAAGTTGGGGATGGAGTGCGGTTTGTCGGCGGACGTTGAGGTGGAGTTCAGAGCCGGAGACGTGGTGGTCTGCTTCGAGGAGCTCGATGCTCCGCAGGTCACCTCCTGGGACCCCGGCTTCTGAACTCAATGTCCCAGCATGCACTGCTGCGGACACACAGACTGATGTAAATGAGATAATTTAACTTTCCTCTCGTCCGAAGAAATAAATATCAAGATTTCTTTCAAGCCGCTACTCGTGTTCCTCTGAAAAGCTGACGGGGTTACGGATGTTTTTAGGTCATACCTGATATTTAGGAGAGTCAGACAGTTGTGATCTGATTGCTCTGTACATGCTAACAGTGTATAGCTTAAATATTTACGTTTTCTTATTATTTCAAATTCGTTGGTTTTTCAATAAATTCTTGAATGAAAAAATGTCTGATCATTTAATTCAACAATCAACATGTGGCTCTTTCATATTCAGATGTCTTTTCTACATCAACATGTGGCTCTTTCATATTCAGATGTCTTTTCTACATCAACATGTGGCTCTTTCATATTCAGATGTCTTTTCTACATCAACATGTGGCTCTTTCATATTCAGATGTCTTTTCTACATCAACATGTGTCCCCTGGGGGGCGCCAGAGAGCTTCAGGGGAGGAGCAGCGTGAGAAAAAAAATAATGAGAAAAAGACGAGTAAAGTGACACTTGCACACTTTTGGCTGTCTGTGGAGACCGAGTTCCCCCACCTCCACCTACCTGTGAGAGTGCTCACTCCCTTCACCTCCACCTACCTGTGAGAGTGCTCACTCCCTTCACCTCCACCTACCTGTGTGAGTGCTCATTCCCTTCACCTCCACCTACCTGTGTGAGTGCTCACTCCCTTCACCTCCACCTACCTGTGAGAGTGCTCACTCCCTTCACCTCCACCTACCTGTGAGAGTGCTCACTCCCTTCACCTCCACCTACCTGTGAGAGTGCTCACTCCCTTCACCTCCACCTACCTGTGTGAGTGCTCATTCCCTTCACCTCCACCTACCTGTGTGAGTGCTCATTCCCTTCACCTCCACCTACCTGTGAGAGTGCTCATTCCCTTCACCTCCACCTACCTGTGAGAGTGCTCATTCCCTTCACCTCCACCTACCTGTGAGTGCTCACTCCCTTCACCTCCACCTGCCTGTGAGAGTGCTCATTCCCTTCACCTCCACCTACCTGTGTGAGTGCTCATTCCCTTCACCTCCACCTACCTGTGAGTGCTCATTCCCTTCACCTCCACCTACCTGTGAGAGTGCTCACTCCCTTCACCTCCACCTACCTGTGAGAGTGCTCATTCCCTTCACCTCCACCTGCCTCTGTGAGTGCTCATTCCCTTCACCTCCACCTGCCTGTGTGAGTGCTCATTCCCTTCACCTCCACCTACCTGTGTGAGTGCTCACTCCCTTCACCTCCACCTGCCTCTGTGAGTGCTCACTCCCTTCACCTCCACCTGCCTCTGTGAGTGCTCACTCCCTTCACCTCCACCTGCCTGTGTGAGTGCCGGTCGGCTGCAGCCAGAGGATGATCTGCGTTTATTCCCGTGTGCTTCAAAGACGCAGACTCATTGTTCCCACTAAAGTAGGCTGAGTGTAATAAGGAGGCAAAGTTGACGTTCAGTGTGTTGCCGGGAGCATAGAAGGATGTATCCACGATGTTGAAAATGTTTAAAAAATATGTGTTGAGAACACGGCGTGTGAAAATGTACGGGTCGTGCTGCAGCTAGATTTGCCTGTCCTCTGTAACCCGCGCTGCGCCGCGTCACGGCTGCGCCGCGGTTTTGGTCCGACCTCCTCTAGCGCCATAACCCACCGGACGCGTCCCAGAAGCGTTTCAGAGGCGTAGCGTCGTACGTGCAGGCTCGCAGTTTTGTTATTGATTCGGGCATCCTGGACATTTGTACTTCTACAAGAAAGTAAGTAGGCTACGTAGTTAAATGTTTTATTTGTGTGTCTGTTTAAAATGTGTTTATTGTTGTTATACATTTCCTATTTTGTTGTGTTGTAGTCTACAGACCAATAGTCCACTTCCATGATGAAAACCTCGTCGTCCATTGTGCGTATCGTAGTGGAGGTGTTGTGATGAAGGAGGGGGGTCTGCTAAATTAGTATATGTGGGGGATGGGCCTGGCCCGTATGCTCACCTTTCCACTTCCTGCGAGGGGGGGGGGGCTGCCTGCCCGACCTTACGTTACGGCTAAGCCGTAGCACGGCGCGTGTGGTGGAATAGCACCCATTGACTAGAGTAGCCGCGATCCTTACGACCGCCGCAGCGAGTGAGCAGCGCGGCGCAGACGGACCCAGTGGAAACTGGGGGAAGAAGGTGTCGGCTACTGACCCCCAGTTTCCACCGGGTCCGTCTGCGCCGCGCCGCGTTACGCCTCGCAGGAAGTGGAAAGTAGCAGTGAAAACATGGTACGGAGTTTCATTGATTTGGGCATTCTCTCAATAAGCAAGTGGAATGGATTTGATAGTGAAGCACTGACACAGCGCTCTACAAAGTGCGGCGAGTAGAGAGAACGATTCACGGACTTTCCACATGGTAAAAGTGGGGGGGTCTAAACTAATCATTTCAAAAAGTGGGGGGGACTTGTCCCACCCTCATATAATTGCTGCGACGCCCATGATGTAACCAATGGTTACTACAAGGACAACATCAGAAAGGACAAGGCCTGGTTTTTAGTCGCTGCAGTTTGTGGAGTGTGTTATGTTGTGTTCATGGTATGCATTTCTTCCTCCGTGCCTTTCCTCAGGTTGTTGAGGGCATCTAAACTGCGTGTTGTCGGGTAGATGTGACGAATAGCAGCCCAATAATTCGAGCTGATGTAGTTGAATGAAGTGTCATCTGACTCGTGCGTACAATTGGCCTCAGAATCTATTGCTTTTGCCTCAAGTCGTCCTTCAATCCGTCCAAGCAGGGCCCTCATGTCCCCCAAGCACAGGTGGTCTTGGGCTGTGTATCTCTCCAGATCATTCACCCACTTCTGACCTCCTTTGATGAGTGGAGGTAGCTTTGCCACTAATGCTTCCATGTCTCTGTGAGTCCATGATTGGTATTTCAATCCTCCTTCTCCAGCCGCTATCACCGGTAGCATGAGTTTTGAGCAGTTGAGTCTTCCAGCTTCAGTTACTGTTGTTGTGTCTGGAGAACCTTCGCCTTCTCTTCTCTTGAGTTGTGCTTCCATTCTTCTGCCGAGTTCGTCCAATCTTCTGTTGAGCTCACCAGATAGGAGTCTTACCTCATACTCCAAGTCTTTGACACGTGTAGCTGTGGGGAGACCGTCCAACTCCAATACTCCTCCTAAAGCACCAAAAGTTGGGGCTTGTATTGAGGGTTGAAAGAAAAGGTGTTCTTCTGTCATGTAGGGAGGAGGCGCATCAGTCAAGCTTGGATGGAGCTTTGAAGTTTGGATAAGTGGAGCTTCTTCTGTCTTGTCTTTCTTATCTTCCTTTGTCGTGAGCTCTGCTTCTTGAACCACATACATGCTGTTCGTTGATCCTTGGCTGACATATTTTAGATGGAGTACCAGACTTGTAACTCTAGATTTTCTTTTTTCAGCTTTGCTCATAGCGCTTTTAGCAGGTCCATACCAAGGGGGTTGTCCGGCTTTGATCCATGCTTGTTGCTGTTGCAGGTATTCTCCATTCTCATAGTCAATTACAGCTGTTCTATGTGCTTTCGTTGGTCCAGGTTGATCATCTGCTGGAATCAGTCCTCTTGTTTGCCATTGTTCTAACAGTTTCTCCATTTGGCTCCATGTCTTTTGTCTAAGATTTGGAGCTGTTATAGCATCTGATCTGATTTGTATCCTTCCCTTGATATCTGCAGTTGAGCCTGGCTCTGCGTCTGGTCCCAGCTTAGTTTGTTTTGGTGACATGTTCTCGAACTATTTATGAAGTTATCAAAGATGAAGCACTAATCCTCTGACTAGCACCTTCGTTGCTGTTCGTCCGAACTTTAAATCTGTTTTTTTTTTTTTTATAAGGTCAATCTATAAAATATAAATGATTCTTTTTTTAATAATTATGCACATTATAAAAATCAGAATTGTTAAAAAAATAAAAATTGTACAGTGTATAGTTTTGACTTTGAAATATGAAGATTATGCATCTGGTGAAAATCTACTGTGTTCCACTTTCCGAAGTGTTTGGAATTATGTAAATGTATAACTTGTGTTGCTTCAATACATTTGTTTGCTTTTTTGAAAGAGTATTATGTAAAGTTTCTTATCTTATAATTAGAAACCACTTGCAATTCTATCTCGGCGATGAAGCATGTGTTTATTTATAACACTTAAAATTAAACTTCTAAATGCTATTGAGTGTTTCCTCTATGTAATAATTCTGTACTACCAGCAGAGTGCGCTATTGTAATTTCCATCTTAATCCACTAGGGATTACTGTTGCAAAACTAACCTCTATTTAACGAGAAAAGCTTATTTTCCTTAAAAATATCTTTAAAATGGGAAGAAAATTACAATATGGTTAAACAATACAGCACAAAACCGCCAACACACATGTGCAAACAGGAATACTTCAAAAATCAGACTATACACTGTTGCCTGGTTAAATACTTCAAAACTCAGTTTGGAGTTTTAGAAAATACAACAATCCTTCCCTTCAATATCCAAAACCTGATTTAGCCTTCTAGTTACAACTGTGATAAGAAGTATGATTCGTTCTTCACAAGATGGAGGTCAGGAAAATGCCTCATTGGAGTGAAACCAGCTGCATAAGAACAAACAAAGGAGTGCTTTGAATTTGCATTTCACGAAATGGCGATTGCCCCTTGGCTGTTTGTCAATATGTGGTGAAAACAAGATGGCAACTGTTTTTCCAAAACCCCAACCTGAAGAACAAAGGAATTTGAAAATACACCACTTGGCTTTCACAGGGGAGTTTTGAATAATGACTGGTTGATCTTTACTGTAGCATAAGGAGTCACTGGTGAGATATGTTGTGATCTAGAGCGTACAACACAACCCAACACTGTTAGATTAAAATTATAACACTTCTATGTATTTTACAATTAAAAATGGGACTTAAACCCTTTTACGTAATATTTGACTTAGAGTCACTATGTTTTATCCGTTTCTATTAAGACACGCTATAATGGGACAAAGTAAGACGCTAATCAAACACAATCAGAAGAATATCGTCTATCTAACGCACGAATGTCGCATTTCTCGTCGTAATCCACTCGCAATGTCTGGTTGTAAATAGAACAGAATAAACACTGATAAAGACTTAAACTTTACTCAGGCCTATTACAAGGACTTTTTTAGAACAGACTTAAACTGCTGCTCGACAAACACTCACTTCAATTTCCTCAGCCTTAAACTGACTCGCGATGTCTTCTTTATTCTAACAGCCTTAAACTGTTTAATGAACTTAAATCATTTACGTTATAGGACTTAAACCTAAAAACGTAAGAAGAGACACCTCCTTGAAGTATGAGAAGTATGATCAGCCTTAAACTGAGTACACACACAATAATATAAAAACACACAAATTAATAGCATGCAGGGTTAAATGTAAGGAAAAGAAGAAATTTGAACTCACCCTGTTTGCGACAAAACAACGCCACGTGTTATAGGATAACTATGTTTATGAATTTAGGCTGTTTTAACATTAATTTAGGCATTCTTTCTCAGGAGTCCAACTTACCAGACAGACACACACTCCTATTGTTCACTATGTAATCTATTGAAGATTTTGAATAAACAGGTACTTCTTTACCTTTCTATATTGGGCCCGAGTGTATATCTGCCAGCATTGTTCAAGCTCCTTTGAAAACTGCAACTGCTCTCCCGGTGCAACAAGATCACGTCAGGGAAGAACCAATTGTTATGTTGTGTTGGTTATTCTCGCGTCCAGGAGAGAAGCTTTAAAAGGAGACTAAATGGAGTCTCTGAGAAGGTTCAAATGGTACTTTAATTAATAAAAAAGGCACGGTAATGTTACAAGCAGAATATTGTTCGACAGAAAAGCAGCTGTCTCTGACCACAGCCACGACTCAAGATCCAGGGCTCGCGATGCAGGACACAGGACCGCAGGATCATCCATGACTCCGGATCCCAGCGTATATAGACACCAAAAAGAAAGACATTTGGGGAAGCTGGGTTAATCGGAACATGAGAGTACACAGGTATAGACAGAGAGAAGGAAGAAGTAAGATGTCCCCCGACAAACTAAGCCTATATCAGCAAAACTAGGGGCTGAATCTAATCAGCCCTAACTATAAGCTTTATCAAAAAGGAAGGTCTTAAGCGCACTCTTAAAAACGGATAGGGTGTCTGCCGCCCGAACACAAACTGGAAGCTGATTCCACAAATGTGGAGCTTGATAAGAAAAGGCTCTGGCTCCCATTGTACTTTTAGAGACTCTAGGAACAACCAACAACCCTGCATTCTTGGAACGCAATGCCCTAGTAGGACAGTAGGGTATAATGAGTTCTTTAAGGTAAGATGGCGCCTGCCCATTAAGGGCTTTGTAGGCGAGAAGAAGAATTTTAAATTCTATCCTGTGTTCTATAGGGAGCCAGTGTAAGGCAGCCAGAACAGGAGTAATGTGGTCCCTTTTCCTAACTCTGGTTAGCTCTGCATGACATTCTTCTGGACGTGTTTCCTTGTGGTGATAGTGAGTGTGAGGGTCAGGGTGAGGGTCAGGGTGAGAGTGAGGGTGAGGGTGAGAGGGTGTACGCACTTTCCTCGCCGGTACGCAATGTTTGGTGAATCGGAAAATGTCGGGAAATTTCTGTACCTATTTTTTGGATTTCTACTATGTAAGCAACCTTCCCACGTGAATCCTACGCACGGCGTTATAAATGAGGCCCCTGGTCACTACCCGATCCGTCCCCCTGCCCAATCTGTACTGCACATGTGCGAGATGTTCCGCCATATTGGAGAACTCCGGACGGCAACCCAAGAAGGACACTTGACACAGTGGCTTTTGGCAAAGCTCAAAAAGAATAACCGAGAGAGAGATGAGTTATTTTTATTACAACGTGACTTCTGTTAGACAGCTATATGCCATACATGTTTGCATACATTCACCGTACATATGTATTCAGTATGATGGCTGTCTAACTTAACTTAAGTCCATTTCTCACTTATTCTGACAATGTACTGAACCCCAAATAAAAGAACCCAATGAAAAGAGTTGTTAAATAATAGAGAAGTCACGTTGTAATAACAATAACTCATCTCTCTCGGTTATTCTTTTGTGCTTTGCTAAAAGCCACTGTGTCAAGTGTCCTACTTGGGTTGCCGTCCGGTGTTGTCCAATATGGCGGACCATCTCGCACATGTGCACTGCAGATCGGGTAGTGACAGTGACGACCCGATCTGCAGTGCACATGTGCGAGATGGTCCGCCATATAGAGTGGCGAAGTCACGCCCATCTACTTCCGGTCCATGGGACATTATTTCTGAATAATAATGCATTGAAGTCAATGGAGAGAGAAAACGTATCTTTCGATCCCGTTTGAATTGTGCCATGAATTACACATATGATGTTTGTCAATCTTAAAAAATAATTTCCATGTCAAAAAAGTCACAGTTTGTCGTAAAACTGTTGAAATATAAGACTATGAAAAATACGCAACTAGAAAGACTACAAATCCCAGAGTCGCGTAAGTGATGTCACAACTGTTTTCCTCCACTAAGAGATTCTTTCACACACAGTGACGTCACGAGCTACCCACAATGCAACACGCGCCATATATATATATATATAAATACGCCATTTTCCTGGAGGTGCAAATATAAACAGCTAGCTAACGTAGCCAGGCAGAGCGCGCTAGGTTTTTTTTCTGAATTAACGACCGAAGAAATCGCTGCATGTCTTCGGATTACATCTCTGGACTTGAGGGGTGTGCTCTAGGTCGTTACCAGCGTGAACTAGAGCTGTGTGGGTTGTCGGATTGCCCTTACAGACTGCCTGCAGAAGTATGCAAAACGACCCTCGAAAGTGGCCTTCGTCGATTTTGGCTGCATCTACGTCTATCTTCTGGAAACACCAGGTGAATATCCCACTTGTCACAATAATATTATCATGCCATTGCATATATGTGGTATTTTAGAGTTGACTAGATATTGATTAAGGCAATAGACTATGATATTCAGAACAGGAAGCTTAGCAACACCTAGACGGTGTACGGCTAAACCCTCGGCCTGCTTGCACCTCGCGTAAAACGGCGGATACCGGAAGTACGGTGTCGCCCTCGGCCCAATACCCGTGTGTGTGTGTGAAAGAATAGCTAAGATCAGCGCCCATAGATAGGATCTATCTATATGGCGCTGGCTAAGATAAGATAACTTTAACAAGATGCCTGTGTGCTTAGTACCAGGTTGTTATCATACCAGCAATGGGTCTTGCTCGTTCTTTCGCTTCCCGTCTGATGAAAGGACCAGGAGTGGCTGGATCAAGTTAGCTACCTAGCTAGTAGCTAGCACGTTAGTTAGCATTACAGCCTTGTCATTTTTATTAGCCTTAACATGAAGTAACATCAAGTAACCCAACATGTTAAACAGTAAGAGTAGTAGTCATATTTCGTGAACCCTTTGAAGAGTACTGTCACCGGTGTGATCATTCTATAATACACCATTTAAGCCTAGGGGAGAAATGCTAACGCTACATTAGCATCTGCGATCTGTTCTACTTCACGCTATCTGCACAAATGGTTGACATTAAACATTAAAAAGACCAGGCAGTTCAGAGAGAATCAAAGGAAGGCAGCAGGCAGCTCAATCAATCAATCAATCAATCAATGTTTATTTATATAGCCCAATATCACAAATGTTACATTTGTCTCAGTGGTCTTCACAGTTTGTACAAAATATCAGTATGACAATACGACACCCTCTGTCCTTAGACCCTCTGTCCTCAGACCCTCTGTCCTTAGACCCTCTGTCCTCAGACCCTCTGTCCTTAGACCCTCTGTCCTTAGACCCTCTGTCCTCAGACCCTCTGTCCTTAGGCCCTCTGTCCTTAGACCCTCACATCGTACAAGGAAACACTTCCAGAGAAAACCCACAGTTTTAAAGGGAACATGGGAGAAACCTCAGGGAGAGCAACAGAGGAGGGATCCCTCTCCCAGGACGGACAGACGTGCAATAGATGCCGTGTGTAAATTGAAAAGATAATACATTTGCAACATAGGTAGACTAAATGTTTGGAAATGCATGTGTGTATAATAGGAAGATGAATCCACGAGGATATCCATCCAGGACCTATGATCCAGGACCACAGCCACGACTCAAGATCCAGGGCTCGGGATGCAGGACACAGGACCGCAGGATCATCCATGACTCCGGATCCCGGCGTATATAGACACCAAAAAGAAAGAGATTTGGGGAAGCTGGGTTAATGGGAACATGGGAGTACACAGGTATAGACAGAGAGAAGGAAGAAGTAAGATGTCCCCCGACAAACTAAGCCTATATCAGCAAAACTAGGGGCTGAATCTAATCAGCCCTAACTATAAGCTTTATCAAAAAGGAAGGTCTTAAGCGCACTCTTAAAAACGGATAGGGTGTCTGCCGCCCGAACACAAACTGGAAGCTGATTCCACAAATGTGGAGCTTGATAAGAAAAGGCTCTGGCTCCCATTGTACTTTTAGAGACTCTAGGAATAACCAACAACCCTGCATTCTTGGAACGCAATGCCCTAGTAGGACAGTAGGGTATAATGAGTTCTTTAAGGTAAGATGGCGCCTGCCCATTAAGGGCTTTGTAGGCGAGAAGAAGAATTTTAAATTCTATCCTGTGTTCTATAGGGAGCCAGTGTAAGGCAGCCAGAACAGGAGTAATGTGGTCCCTTTTCCTAACTCTGGTTAGCTCTGCATGACATTCTTCTGGACGTGTTTCCTTGTGGTGATAGTGAGTGTGAGGGTCAGGGTGAGGGTCAGGGTGAGAGTGAGGGTGAGGGTGAGAGGGTGATTGAGAGGGTGATAGTGAGGGTGAGAGGGTGATAGTGAGGGTCAGAGGGTGATGGTGAGAGGGTGATAGTGAGGGTGAGAGGGTGATAGTGAGGGTGATAGTGAGGGTAAGAGGGTGATAGTGAGGGTGAGAGGGTGATAGTGAGGGTGATAGTGAGGGTAAGAGGGTGATAGTGAGGGTGAGAGGGTGATAGTGAGGGTGATAGTGAGGGTGATAGTGAGGGTGATAGTGAGGGACAGAGGATGATAGTGAGGGTGAGAGGTTGATAGTGAGGGTGATAGTGAGAGGGTGATAGTGAGGGTGAGAGGGTGATAGTGATAGTGAGGGTGATAGTGAGGGTGAGAGGGTGATAGTGAGGGTGAGAGGGTGATAGTGAGGGTGATAGTGAGGGTAAGAGGGTGATAGTTAGGGTGATAGTGAGGGTGATAGTGAGGGTAAGAGGGAGATAGTGAGGGTAAGAGGGTGATAGTGAGGGTGATAGTGAGGGTCAGAGGGTGATAGTGAGGGTGAGAGGGTGATGGTGAGGGTGAGAGGGTGATAGTGAGGGTGAGAGGGTGATAGTGAGGGTGATAGTGAGGGTGATAGTGAGGGTGAGAGGGTGATAGTGAGGGTGAGAGGGTGATAGTGAGGGTGAGAGGGTGATAGTGAGGGTGATAGTGAGGGTGATAGTGAGGGTGAGAGGGTGATAGTGAGGGTAAGAGGGTGATAGTGAGGGTGATAGTGAGGGTAAGAGGGTGATAGTGAGGGTGAGAGGGTGATAGTGAGGGTGATAGTGAGGGTGATAGTGAGGGTGATAGTGAGGGACAGAGGATGATAGTGAGGGTGAGAGGTTGATAGTGAGGGTGATAGTGAGAGAGTGATAGTGAGGGTGAGAGGGTGATAGTGAGGGTGATAGTGAGGGTGAGAGGGTGATAGTGAGGGTGATAGTGAGGGTAAGAGGGTGATAGTTAGGGTGATAGTGAGGGTAAGAGGGAGATAGTGAGGGTAAGAGGGTGATAGTGAGGGTGATAGTGAGGGTCAGAGGGTGATAGTGAGGGTGAGAGGGTGATGGTGAGGGTGAGAGGGTGATAGTGAGGGTGAGAGGGTGATAGTGAGGGTGATAGTGAGGGTGAGAGTGAGGGTGAGAGGGTGAGAGGGTGATAGTGAGGGTGATAGTGAGGGTGAGAGGGTGATAGTGAGGGTGATAGTGAGGGTGATAGTGAGGGTGAGAGGGTGATAGTGAGGGTTATAGTGAGGGTGAGAGTGAGAGGGTGAGGGTGAGAGTGAGGGTGAGAGGGTGATTGTGAGGGTGAGAGTGAGGGTGAGAGGGTGATAGTGAGGGTGAGGGTGATAGTGAGGGTGAGAGGGTGATAGTGAGGGTGATAGTGAGGGTGAGAGGGTGATAGTGAGGGTGAGAGGGTGATAGTGAGGGTGATAGTGAGGGTGAGAGTGAGGGTGAGAGTGAGGGTGAGAGGGTGAGAGGGTGATAGTGAGAGTGAGGGTGAGAGTGAGGGTGAGAGGGTGAGAGTGAGGGTGAGAGGGTGATAGTGAGGGTGAGAGGGTGATAGTGAGGGTGAGAGGGTGATAGTGAGGGTGATAGTGAGGGTGAGAGTGAGGGTGAGAGGGTGAGAGGGTGATAGTGAGAGTGAGGGTGAGAGTGAGGGTGAGAGGGTGAGAGTGAGGGTGAGAGGGTGATAGTGAGGGTGAGAGGGTGATCGTGAGGGTGAGAGGGTGATAGTGAGGGTCAGAGTGAGGGTGAGAGTGAGGGTGAGAGTGAGGGTGAGGGTGAGAGGGTGAGAGTGAGGGTCAGAGTGAGGGTGAGAGTGAGGGTGAGAGTGAGGGTGAGAGTGAGGGTGAGAGGGTGAGAGTCAGGGTGAGAGGGTGATAGTGAGGGTAATCAATCCCTTTGTTGACAGACAGTAGTGACGGCCATCTTGGTGACGTGTTGTTCTGCGAGACCAGAGATGTAGTTCAATCAGCGTTTCACACAAAGTGTTACTTCACAGTTTTACGACACATTTCTTTTTTTTTTGACTTGCAAAATGATCTTTTAAATGGACAAACATCATATGTGTAATTCATGGCACAATTCAAACGGGATCGAAAGATAATCTTTCTCTCTCCATTGACTTCAATACATACTTTTTTCGAAATAAGGTCCATGGAGGCTCCCGGAAGGGGAGGGGCTTCGCCTCTCTATAGAATTAAAAGATAATTTTCTTCGTACTGAGAGCGCAGCGTCATACTTCCTGAATGAAAAGTGAACAATACCCCCGACCTTTAGTTCCTTGATTGAATTATGTAACCTAGTGTATTAATAAGTGATCACTACACAAGCCCCCCCAGAATTCAACCATGGACACAATCCCCGCGTCCGGGAGGAAGCACCACAGGGGCCGAGGAGGGTGGGGCCGCAGGCGAGGGCCGGGCCTTGGAACGGGCCGTCAGAAGGGGGCCGCAGGAGAGGGTAGGGGCCCAACGAGGGCAAGGGCATTCCCACCGGGGGTGGGGGGCGGGCCGGAGCGGGCCGTCGTAAAGGGGGCCACAGTAGGCGTTGTGGCGAATGAAGAAAATATCCGCCAGCCGTAGAAAGCTGGGTCGCTGTGCTGCGACGTGGGGACGGGCTTGAATATCCCGGTTTTCCCCAGCAGGGAGGAACGCTGACCGGCCGCAGGTGAAGGCACAGCGGCGGCAGGCATGAAGTCCACGGAAGGATGGAGCGGTATCCAGTGGCGGCTGGTGGCAAATATTTTTGGTGGGGCTGTTGATATAGTGAGTAAAAAAATTTTTTTTTGGGAGAAATGACCCCTTAAATTAGGACTTCTGGTGATGTAATGGCGCGTTTCCAGTGCAGCGCGGAGCTCGCTTTAATGCTGCGTTCAGACCGGACGCGATGCGAATATTCGCTTTGCTCTAAACGCTCCTATCGCATCGCTCTAGTCGCTCGAGTTTCACCGCGGCTGCCAGCTGTGTTTACTCGCATCATTCAAACAAGACGCGCTCGGGAGCTACAACTACAACAACATGAACATATTTGACCGTGATTTAATTGTAATACACGTTTCTAAATGATGCCGACGTAACAACATACTGATACCGGTTAGTAAAAACCATGAATTCATGCTTTGACAAGTCTGCAGACAGACGGCAGAGAAACACCTTTTAGAATGCTTGTTTTCTGAATGGAGCTTGGCTAAGCTAACGTTATATATGCTCCGACCGTCCACACTCACAACAACGGCCTACAGACATAAATAAACCAGCGACTGTATTCTCCATGACACAGACAGTCTGTGGTTTGTACTTGTTTAACTTTTGTCTAGTTTCTGAACAGATCGTATCTGTCCCCGGCTGTTTGAAGAGCAAGCATGGGAAACAAAAGATAGCATTTACCTGTTTGCATCCAGCTAGCCATGCCTTTCTGGTGTACCAGCTACGGTGAGAAGCCTCGTTGATACGTTTTGTCTTTTTCACGAGCTTGCTGCGATATATACAAATCGGGTTGGTCCGGTCCAAGGTCTTTAAGTATCAATTTATCTCCCAAACTTCTCCTTTCCAAAGGATTGGAGATTAGCTCTTGCACGGAATTGGGTGCGGACCGAGGTCCGTCGACTCCACCTGCACACCATTCTCATCCAAATACTGCGTCACCTTGGTCACTCACGATTCTACGCACGTAAGCAACGTGGGCGCCAACGTGAGCGCCCTCGTGACCAAAATATTTGACGGCGCTGATTGGCTGAAATTATGTTTCGGCGGCACAGTGTACTATTGAGACTTTTGCAACGTGCTGGTTGCTGCTGTTTGGCTCGGGGGCTCCGCCCGGTAATGATAAACTAATGCCACGGGCAAGGCCAGGCAGGAAACATGTGACTTATCAGTAACTTTAGACATCGTAACACAATTTTAAACGAGATTTTATTGTAGATTATACATTTTACTGATACCAATTGTATGATATTTACCTTGTTCATTAAAAATAAAAATATAAAATATATATATTGTTTAACTTTTTTTTATTTTTTTTTTTAAATGTTATTTTATTTTTTTTTATTTTTTTTAATTTGTATGTGGGAAGAGGTGGGGCGGCGCCCCTAGCGCCCCTATGGGCCGGCCGCCACTGGCGGTATCCCTGGGGGGCAGGGGCAGCATCCCCGGGAGGAAGGAGCCGTGCACAGGGGAGAGGCCAGATGGGGTCCAGAAGTGCGCCACCCAGGCGCGGATGAATACGTGGGCGACGTCCGAAGCCGCTGTCGAGGCGAGGGGAAACGGGGTCCAGAAGTGCGCCACCCAGGCGCTGTCGAAAGCGTGGGCGACGTCCGAAACCGCCGTCGAGGTGGTGAAACAACGAGAGTGTCCACACGAGGCCGACCGGCTGGTCGAACCTCCTCCCTAGCACCGGAAAAAAAATGTTAACAGTCAGATGAGAACCCATGGAAGCAGTCAGCCGTCAGTTGCTAGCCATTAGCTGTCCACGTTAGCCGTCAGTCATCATTGTTATCCGTTAGCTGCTAGTTGTCGTTAGCTGTTAGCCATTGTTAGCTGTTAGCTGTCATTGTTAGCCGTCGGTAGCTGCTAGCCGAAACATCTCCATGAGGTAGAAGTCGGGTTCTTCCGTACTAGCAGGTCGCGTATCGTCTCCTTGTAGTCGGAAGGCTTGCTACCTTCCAGTGCCGAGACGATGTGGGAATGGCGAGCGACGTCCTCAGCCATTCCGTGGGGGGCGCACCGAGCCTCAGTCCATGTGTACGGGACAGCCACGGACGTCTCCAAAACTCTCCGGCATATCGACAAAAACAGCGTTTTCGCCATGTTCGGTTCAGTCACGGATACTTCTGCGAGACCTATGTCAGGGTCACCAATGTAGTGCAGAGAGATAGGGAGTCGAAGAGAAAGAGAAAAGAAGGAGGACAGAGTATATACCCCGGAGGCAGGGGCGCCGCCAGGGATTCTGGGCCCCATGGAAAGATATCACATTGGGCCCCACCACCAGACCCAGGCCACGCCAACGAAGCACAATTGCTGTAACCACACCTCCAGAACCCAACCCACCCATGCATGCTTTAAATAGCTCTACCTGTACAGGCTTGCATCTGTCTTGTAGTCCAATACTAACTGCACAGTATTTACTGACACTGAGCTGTGAACATATAACACTGTGCAGACGGGCAACATTCTGCTGCAGTAGAATTCACTCTTTGATATAACACTAACATTCCTGACAATAGACCTCAATAGTCATCTTTTATGGTGTCATGCCTTTTTAATAACACATTTGAATGGAACATTCATAAATCAAAATAAATATAACTTAAATATACATGACCTCTTAAATTAAAATAAAGTGAACATTAACACCAATATTATCATTTATAAAATGCTATCGCAAAAGAAATAACATAAGCAGCAGATTTTCTAATTAAATATACCAACTACAAAATAAGCGGAAGTGAAAAGGCCTGATGGTGGCGCTAAATCAGAGTCTACCTGTTCTCAGTCTTTTTCTCATCATGCATCTTGTGTGTCGTGATCCAATATCGTTACCATAGCCTTGCCCTTTAACAGTTATTACGAGCCCTGGCTCAGCCTTACTCACCAAGAGCCCAGCGCCTAGCCTTCTCATGCGGCTTTCACACCAGCGCTTTTCCCTTTCTAGCTCCGAGCGGGAGCTTTTCTGGTTCAGCTCCGGTTTCCCTTTTCTGCTCCCGCTCTGTTCACACCGCCCAGAGCTGCCGCTGCTGCGTCATGACGTCACCGTTTACGTGCCTGCTTCATAAAATCCAAATCGCGCGGATATCCCTCACATCGACAACAACAACAATGGCCGATTGTATTGAAGCGCTGTTCGCTTTGGTTATCCTCTTACGAAACGAAATGGAAGGGACGACTTTACTTGGAACTTTACAAACATCACATGCGAAATGCAAGACTTCTTTGTGGTCTTCAGCATCTACTTCAACGACGAATCTGCCCCCGCCTCGACATAAGAGAGACGTAAGCGACGCCGCCTCTTAGCTCCGAAGCTCTTGCCTCTAGACCGACAATTTTTTGGAGCTGGAAGTGAACCGGATTCCGGAGCTAAGAGGCGGCGCCTCTGCGGTGTGAAGAGGAAAAAACGGTACTTTCCAGGCTCCAGCTCCGAGCCGGAGCTGAAAACGCGTTGGTGTGAAAGGGGCATGACAGGGAAAGTCACTGATCAAGTCTTTGAAGTCCAGCTTTCTAGCCAACTGGCTTTCAATGGACAGCATGGCAAGACTGCAAAGCCTTATGGGGGTCAGGGCTGCTGAGCCTAGAGATGGATCTGTTGGTCCTGGCACCAGGGGGAGGGACAACTGATTTAGTGAATAGCTGCTAAAAATGTACCTGCATTTATTAAATGTCAGCTAAAAGAGGAGTGAAATGAATGACAATTATTATTTACAATGGACTAAGTTTAGCTAACAGACTAATTTCCACCACTCATGGACCACACCCACCTCTTCTTTTGAAAAACTGGGTGACATACTGTCGCCCTTTAGTCCCTCTCTTGTCTTTTCTCTCCTTTCTTTTCTTTTTTGAAAGCCTGACTTTGTTAGTCGTTGAGACATCGTATACGTAAGTAGGCCTACTAGCCTCCTCACATGCTCTCACTCTCTGCTGCTAGGAAGAGCGGTGCTGAACAGTGTTTGGAGGCAGGACCAAACCATTACATGTATATAGAGGGGGGTGTACAGAGGCTTTGGATAATTAACTTTTGGAAGAAAAAAAGTTAAATGAATCATAAGTTTCGTGAGTACATCATCAATATAACGTTATATTAATGTTAATTATTGATGATTGATGAAAGGTTACATAAACATTTTGTCTTAATGTTCTAAATATGTTTGGGGCCCCTGTCAGTCACGGGCCCTTAGAATCATTCTAACTTTTCACCCCCTTACGGCGCCCCTGCCCGGAGGTACAGTAGGCATAAGTGTTCGTGTGGACCCTAACCCTAACCTGTAGTTCCTTGATTGAATGATGTCACCCAGTGTATTAATAAGTGATCACTACGATAGATAGATATGGCTCTATCATATATTGTTCAAAAGCATAATAGGTGAGCTTTAGCGTTAGGTAAGAACGGAGGAACCTTCCTTCAGACTTCCTCACAGAGCCCCTCCTCCAACACACACGAACGCGCACATGACCAATGAGGGCAGAGATCAGTGTGTGCACAGATGGAAGGCTGACAGGCAGGTAGGCCGTCCAGTTACTTTAGCAGGCTCAGATGATTGGTCGAGCTTTCTACAAGAATTGCTATCGGGATGTTAAGAGCATTCCATGGAATATAACAAAGAGTGTTTCTGAAGTGAATGACCTACCCCACCTTTAAGTGTTTCTGAAGTGAATGACCTACCCCACCTTTAAGTGTTTCTGAAGTGAATTACCTACCCCACCTTTAAGTGTTTCTGAAGGGAATGACCTACCCCACCTTTAAGTGTTTCTGAAGTGAATGACCTACCCCACCTTTAAGTGTTTCTGAAGTGAATGACCTACCCCACCTTTAAGTGTTTCTGAAGTGAATTACCTACCCCACCTTTAAGTGTTTCTGAAGTGAATGACCTGCCCCACCTTTAAGTGTTTCTGAAGGGAATTACATACGCCATCTTTAAGTGTTTCTGAAGTGAATGACCTACCCCACCTTTAAGTGTTTCTGAAGTGAATGACCTACCCCACCTTTAAGTGTTTCTGAAGGGAATGACCTACCCACCTTTAAGTGTTTCTGAAGTGAATTACCTACCCCAACTTTAAGTGTTTCTGAAGTGAATTACCTACCCCACCTTTAAGTGTTTCTGAAGTGAATGACCTACCCCACCTTTAAGTGTTTCTGAAGGGAATGACCTACCCCACCTTTAAGTGTTTCTGAAGGGAATGACCTACCCCACCTTTAAGTGTTTCTGAAGTTAATGACCTACCCCACCTTTAAGTGTTTCTGAAGTGAATGACCTGCCCCACCTTTAAGTGTTTCTGAAGGGAATTACATACGCCATCTTTAAGTGTTTCTGAAGTGAATGACCTACCCCACCTTTAAGTGTTTCTGAAGTGAGTGACCTACCCCACCTTTAAGTGTTTCTGAAGTGAATGACCTACCCCACCTTTAAGTGTTTCTGAAGGGAATTACCTACCCCACCTTTAAGTGTTTCTGAAGTGAATTACCTGCCCCACCTTTAAGTGTTTCTGAAGTGAATGACCTACCCCACCTTTAAGTGTTTCTAAAGTGAATGACCTACCCCACCTTTAAGTGTTTCTGAAGGGAATGACCTACCCCACCTTTAAGTGTTTCTGAAGTGAATGACCTACCCCACCTTTAAGTGTTTCTGAAGGGAATTACATACGCCATCTTTAAGTGTTTCTGAAGTGAATGACCTACCCCACCTTTAAGTGTTTCTGAAGTGAGTGACCTACCCCACCTTTAAGTGTTTCTGAAGTGAATGACCTACCCCACCTTTAAGTGTTTCTGAAGGGAATTACCTACCTCACCTTTAAGTGTTTCTAAAGTGAATTACCTGCCCCACCTTTAAGTGTTTCTGAAGTGAATGACCTACCCCACCTTTAAGTGTTTCTGAAGTGAATGACCTACCCCACCTTTAAGTGTTTCTGAAGGGAATTATCTACCCCACCTTTAAGTGTTTCTGAAGTTAATGACCTACCCCACCTTTAAGTGTTTCTGAAGTGAATGACCTGCCCCACCTTTAAGTGTTTCTGAAGGGAATTACATACGCCATCTTTAAGTGTTTCTGAAGGGAATGACCTACCCCACCTTTAAGTGTTTCTGAAGGGAATGACCTACCCCACCTTTAAGTGTTTCTGAAGTTAATGACCTACCCCACCTTTAAGTGTTTCTGAAGTGAATGACCTGCCCCACCTTTAAGTGTTTCTGAAGGGAATTACATACGCCATCTTTAAGTGTTTCTGAAGTGAATGACCTACCCCACCTTTAAGTGTTTCTGAAGTGAGTGACCTACCCCACCTTTAAGTGTTTCTGAAGTGAATGACCTACCCCACCTTTAAGTGTTTCTGAAGGGAATTACCTACCCCACCTTTAAGTGTTTCTGAAGTGAATTACCTGCCCCACCTTTAAGTGTTTCTGAAGTGAATGACCTACCCCACCTTTAAGTGTTTCTAAAGTGAATGACCTACCCCACCTTTAAGTGTTTCTGAAGGGAATGACCTACCCCACCTTTAAGTGTTTCTGAAGTGAATGACCTACCCCACCTTTAAGTGTTTCTGAAGGGAATTACATACGCCATCTTTAAGTGTTTCTGAAGTGAATGACCTACCCCACCTTTAAGTGTTTCTGAAGTGAGTGACCTACCCCACCTTTAAGTGTTTCTGAAGTGAATGACCTACCCCACCTTTAAGTGTTTCTGAAGGGAATTACCTACCCCACCTTTAAGTGTTTCTAAAGTGAATTACCTGCCCCACCTTTAAGTGTTTCTGAAGTGAATGACCTACCCCACCTTTAAGTGTTTCTGAAGTGAATGACCTACCCCACCTTTAAGTGTTTCTGAAGGGAATGACCTACCCCACCTTTAAGTGTTTCTGAAGTGAATGACCTACCCCACCTTTAAGTGTTTCTGAAGTGAATGACCTACCCCACCTTTAAGTGTTTCTGAAGGGAATGACCTACCCCACCTTTAAGTGTTTCTGAAGGGAATGACCTACCCCACCTTTAAGTGTTTCTGAAGTGAATTACCTACCCCACCTTTAAGTGTTTCTGAAGTGAATTACCTACCCCACCTTTAAGTGTTTCTGAAGTTAATGACCTACACCACCTTTAAGTGTTTCTGAAGTGAATGACCTGCCCCACCTTTAAGTGTTTCTGAAGGGAATTACATACGCCATCTTTAAGTGTTTCTGAAGTGAATGACCTACCCCACCTTTAAGTGTTTCTGAAGTGAGTGACCTACCCCACCTTTCAGTGTTTCTGAAGTGAATGACCTACCCCACCTTTAAGTGTTTCTGAAGGGAATTACCTACCCCACCTTTAAGTGTTTCTGAAGTGAATTACCTGCCCCACCTTTAAGTGTTTCTGAAGTGAATGACCTACCCCACCTTTAAGTGTTTCTGAAGTGAATGACCTACCCCACCTTTAAGTGTTTCTGAAGGGAATGACCTACCCCACCTTTAAGTGTTTCTGAAGTGAATGACCTACCCCACCTTTAAGTGTTTCTGAAGGGAATTACATACGCCATCTTTAAGTGTTTCTGAAGTGAATGACCTACCCCACCTTTAAGTGTTTCTGAAGTGAGTGACCTACCCCTCCTTTAAGTGTTTCTGAAGTGAATGACCTACCCCACCTTTAAGTGTTTCTGAAGGGAATTACCTACCCCACCTTTAAGTGTTTCTGAAGTGAATTACCTGCCCCACCTTTAAGTGTTTCTGAAGTGAATGACCTACCCCACCTTTAAGTGTTTCTGAAGTGAATGACCTACCCCACCTTTAAGTGTTTCTGAAGGGAATGACCTACCCCACCTTTAAGTGTTTCTGAAGTTAATGACCTACCCCACCTTTAAGTGTTTCTGAAGTGAATTACCTACCCCACCTTTAAGTGTTTCTGAAGGGAATGACCTACCCCACCTTTAAGTGTTTCTGAAGGGAATTACCTACCCCACCTTTAAGTGTTTCTGAAGGGAATTACCTACCCCACCTTTAAGTGTTTCTGAAGGGAATGACCTACCCCACCTTTAAGTGTTTCTGAAGGGAATTACCTACCCCACCTTTAAGTGTTTCTGAAGTGAATTACCTACCCCACCTTTAAGTGTTTCTGAAGTGAATTACCTACCCCACCTTTAAGTGTTTCTGAAGTGAATGACCTACCCCACCTTTAAGTGTTTCTGAAGGGAATGACCTACCCCACCTTTAAGTGTTTCTGAAGTGAATTACCTACCCCACCTTTAAGTGTTTCTGAAGTGAATTACATACCCTACCTTTAAGTGTTTCTGAAGTGAATGACCTACCCCACCTTTAAGTGTTTCTGAAGTGAATTACCTACCCCACCTTTAAGTGTTTCTGAAGTGAATTACCTACCCCACCTTTAAGTGTTTCTGAAGTGAATTACATACCCTACCTTTAAGTGTTTCTGAAGTGAATGACCTGCTCCACCTTTAAGTGTTTCTGAAGTGAATTACCGACCCCACCTTTAAGTGTTTCTGAAGTGAATTACCTACCCCACCTTTAAGTGTTTCTGAAGGGAATTATCTACCCCACCTTTAAGTGTTTCCGAAGTGAATTACCTACCCCACCTTTAAGTGTTTCTGAAGTGAATGACCTGCCCCACCTTTAAGTGTTTCTGAACTGAATTACCTACCCCACCTTTAAGTGTTTCTGAAGTGAATTACATACCCTACCTTTAAGTGTTTCTGAAGTGAATGACCTGCCCCACCTTTAAGTGTTTCTGAAGTGAATTACCTACCCCACCTTTAAGTGTTTCTGAAGTGAATTATCTACCCCACCTTTAAGTGTTTCTGAAGTGAATTACCTACCCCACCTTTAAGTGTTTCTGAAGTGAATTACCTTCCCCACCTTTAAGTGTTTCTGAAGTGAATGACCTACCCCACCTTTAAGTGTTTCTGAAGTGAATTACCTTCCCCACCTTTAAGTGTTTCTGAAGTGAATGACCTACCCCACCTTTAAGTGTTTCTGAAGTGAATTACCTACCCCACCTTTAAGTGTTTCTGAAGTGAATTACCTGCCCCACCTTTAAGTGTTTCTGAAGTGAATGACCTACCCCACCTTTAAGTGTTTCTGAAGTGAATGACCTACCCCACCTTTAAGTGTTTCTGAAGGGAATGACCTACCCCACCTTTAAGTGTTTCTGAAGTGAATGACCTACCCCACCTTTAAGTGTTTCTGAAGGGAATTACATACGCCATCTTTAAGTGTTTCTGAAGTGAATGACCTACCCCACCTTTAAGTGTTTCTGAAGTGAGTGACCTACCCCTCCTTTAAGTGTTTCTGAAGTGAATGACCTACCCCACCTTTAAGTGTTTCTGAAGGGAATTACCTACCCCACCTTTAAGTGTTTCTGAAGTGAATTACCTGCCCCACCTTTAAGTGTTTCTGAAGTGAATGACCTACCCCACCTTTAAGTGTTTCTGAAGTGAATGACCTACCCCACCTTTAAGTGTTTCTGAAGGGAATGACCTACCCCACCTTTAAGTGTTTCTGAAGTTAATGACCTACCCCACCTTTAAGTGTTTCTGAAGTGAATTACCTACCCCACCTTTAAGTGTTTCTGAAGGGAATGACCTACCCCACCTTTAAGTGTTTCTGAAGGGAATTACCTACCCCACCTTTAAGTGTTTCTGAAGGGAATTACCTACCCCACCTTTAAGTGTTTCTGAAGGGAATTACCTACCCCACCTTTAAGTGTTTCTGAAGGGAATGACCTACCCCACCTTTAAGTGTTTCTGAAGGGAATTACCTACCCCACCTTTAAGTGTTTCTGAAGTGAATTACCTACCCCACCTTTAAGTGTTTCTGAAGTGAATTACCTACCCCACCTTTAAGTGTTTCTGAAGTTAATGACCTACCCCACCTTTAAGTGTTTCTGTAGTGAATGACCTACCCCACCTTTAAGTGTTTCTGAAGTGAATTACCTACCACACCTTTAAGTGTTTCTGAAGTGAATTACCTACCCCACCTTTAAGTGTTTCTGAAGGGAATGACCTACCCCACCTTTAAGTGTTTCTGAAGGGAATCACCTACCCCACCTTTAAGTGTTTCTGAAGTGAATTACCTACCCCACCTTTAAGTGTTTCTGAAGTGAATTACCTACCCCACCTTTAAGTGTTTCTGAAGTTAATGACCTACCCCACCTTTAAGTGTTTCTGAAGTGAATGACCTACCCCACCTTTAAGTGTTTCAGAAGGGAATTATCTACCCCACCTTTAAGTGTTTCTGAAGGGAATTACCTACCCCACCTTTAAGTGTTTCTGAAGGGAATTACCTACCCCACCTTTAAGTGTTTCTGAAGTGAATGACCTACCCCACCTTTAAGTGTTTCTGAAGGGAATTACCTACCCCACCTTTAAGTGTTTCTGAAGTGAATGACCTGCCCCACCTTTAAGTGTTTCTGAAGTGAATGACCTACCCCACCTTTAAGTGTTTCTGAAGTGAATTACCTACCCCACCTTTAAGTGTTTCTGAAGTGAATTACCTACCCCACCTTTAAGTGTTTCTGAAGTGAATTACCTACCCCACCTTTAAGTGTTTCTGAAGTGAATTACCTACCCCACCTTTAAGTGTTTCTGAAGTGAATGACCTACCCCACCTTTAAGTGTTTCTGAAGGGAATGACCTACCCCACCTTTAAGTGTTTCTGAAGTGAATTACCTACCCCACCTTTAAGTGTTTCTGAAGTGAATTACATACCCTACCTTTAAGTGTTTCTGAAGTGAATGACCTACCCCACCTTTAAGTGTTTCTGAAGTGAATTACCTACCCCACCTTTAAGTGTTTCTGAAGTGAATTACCTACCCCACCTTTAAGTGTTTCTGAAGTGAATTACATACCCTACCTTTAAGTGTTTCTGAAGTGAATGACCTGCTCCACCTTTAAGTGTTTCTGAAGTGAATTACCGACCCCACCTTTAAGTGTTTCTGAAGTGAATTACCTACCCCACCTTTAAGTGTTTCTGAAGGGAATTATCTACCCCACCTTTAAGTGTTTCCGAAGTGAATTACCTACCCCACCTTTAAGTGTTTCTGAAGTGAATGACCTGCCCCACCTTTAAGTGTTTCTGAACTGAATTACCTACCCCACCTTTAAGTGTTTCTGAAGTGAATTACATACCCTACCTTTAAGTGTTTCTGAAGTGAATGACCTGCCCCACCTTTAAGTGTTTCTGAAGTGAATTACCTACCCCACCTTTAAGTGTTTCTGAAGTGAATTACCTACCCCACCTTTAAGTGTTTCTGAAGTGAATTACCTACCCCACCTTTAAGTGTTTCTGAAGTGAATTACCTTCCCCACCTTTAAGTGTTTCTGAAGTGAATGACCTACCCCACCTTTAAGTGTTTCTGAAGTGAATTACCTACCCCACCTTTAAGTTTTTCTGAAGTGAATTACATACCCTACCTTTAAGTGTTTCTGAAGTGAATTACCGACCCCACCTTTAAGTGTTTCTGAAGTGAATTACCTACCCCACCTTTAAGTGTTTCTGAAGAGAATTATCTACCCCACCTTTAAGTGTTTCTGAAGTGAATTACCTACCCCACCTTTAAGTGTTTCTGAAGTGAATGACCTACCCCACCTTTAAGTGTTTCTGAAGTGAATTACCTACCCCACCTTTAAGTGTTTCTGAAGTGAATTGCATACCCTACCTTTAAGTGTGTCTGAAGTGAATGACCTACCCCACCTTTAAGTGTTTCTGAAGTGAATTACCTACCCCACCTTTAAGTGTTTCTGAAGTGAATTACCTACCCCACCTTTAAGTGTTTCTGAAGTGAATTACATACCCTACCTTTAAGTGTTTCTGAAGTGAATTATCTACCCCACCTTTAAGTGTTTCTGAAGTGAATGACCTACCCCACCTTTAAGTGTTTCTGAAGTGAATGACCTACCCCACCTTTAAGTGTTTCTGAAGTGAATGACCTACCCCACCTTTAAGTGTTTCTGAAGTGAATTGCATACCCTACCTTTAAGTGTGTCTGAAGTGAATGACCTACCCCACCTTTAAGTGTTTCTGAAGTGAATTACCTACCCCACCTTTTAGTGTTTCTGAAGTGAATTACCTACCCCACCTTTAAGTGTTTCTGAAGTGAATTACATACCCTACCTTTAAGTGTTTCTGAAGTGAATTACCTACCCCACCTTTAAGTGTTTCTGAAGTGAATGACCTACCCCACCTTTAAGTGTTTCTGAAGTGAATGACCTACCCCACCTTTAAGTGTTTCTGAAGTGAATTACCTACCCCACCTTTAAGTGTTTCTGAAGTGGATTGCATACCCTACCTTTAAGTGTGTCTGAAGTGAATGACCTACCCCACCTTTAAGTGTTTCTGAAGTTAATGACCTACCCCACCTTTAAGTGTTTCTGAAGTGAATTACCTACCCCACCTTTAAGTGTTTCTGAAGTGGATTGCATACCCTACCTTTAAGTGTGTCTGAAGTGAATTACCTACCCCACCTTTAAATGTTTCTGAAGTGAATTACCTACCCCACCTTTAAGTGTTTCTGAAGTGAATTACCTACCCCACCTTTAAGTGTTTCTGAAGTGAATGACCTGCCCCACCTTTAAGTGTTTCTGAAGTGAATTACCTACCCCACCTTTAAGTGTTTCTGAAGTGAATCACCTACCCCACCTTTAAGTGTTTCTGAAGTGAATTACCTACCACACCTTTAAGTGTAGGACTTTCGGGCGGCACCAAAGTTGTTCTGGAAAACTCTCCGACACCTCAGGAGGGGGAAGCAGGGAACCATCCAAGCTATGTACAGTAAGGATGGGACGTTGTTGACCTCAACTGATGGAGTGTTAGGGCGTTGGAAGGAACACTTTGAGGAACTCCTGAACCCGACAACTCCGCCCTCTATGTTAGAGGCAGAGCTGGAGTATGACGGGGGATCAACACCAATCTCCCGGGGGGAGGTCACTGAGGTCGTCAAACAACTCCACAGTGGCAAAGCCCCGGGGGTGGATGAGATCCGCCCAGAAATGCTGAAGGCTCTGGGTGTTGAGGGACTGTCATGGTTGACACGTCTCATCGATTCCTATCATTCCAAACTGGCAAATAGCAAAAGTCATACCTTTGTTCAAAGCTGGGAACAAACATCACTTCACAAACTACAGACCTGTCTCACTTCTACCACAATTCTCAACAATTCTTGAAAAGCTTTTCAATAACAGACGATTTCATAGAAAAACACAAACTTCTCACCGAAAGTCAATACGGATTCAGAGCCAATAGATCAACATCGATGGCTTTAATAGACTCACTTGAAGAAATGACTAGCTCAATTGACCAAAAGAAACATGCCATTGGAATATTCATTGACCTAAAAAAAGCATTTGACACAATTAATCATGACATATTAATAAAGAAACTGGAACATTATGGAATCAGGGGTGTAGTTTTGGGTGAATGGGTAAGGAGTTATTTAACCAACAGGCAGCAGTTTGTGAAGCTGGGAGAGTGTTGTTCTTCCAACCCAGTCTCATGGCATCTCGTGTTCAGCAACACGATTCTCCCCTTTTTTTCGTGTCACACAGAACGATTTTAAAAGCAATGTATTTCTATTGGTAGTGTGTTTCGTGCAGCACGTCTTTTTCTCCGGTCGGGTCGTGGAAGACCGGAAGCTGTGTAGTTCATAAAAACATGTTCTTACTCAATATCAAGCCACAGTTATTGCTTTTATTTTAAATCGTATAATTTCGGACTTTTGTTTCCGTCTGTGAGGAAAATAAATGGCTCAGAGCCTCAGAATACTGACATCTGTATTTATATATATTATATATTTATTTATATTTATTTTGTATATAGTTGGTGCTTGAGAAGACTAAACATTTATCTGCAGATCTCTAGAAAGTATATTAATTACTCGTTATTCTCTACTAATAGTTAATTAAAAACTGTATATAATGGCTATTTTGCACATCCCTTTCAAGATTTCAAGATGTTCTAAGGTTTATTGACATATCATATACACAACTACGGTGTAGTTATGCAATGAATGAAACACTTGGGTCACAGGTTCCTCAACAGTGCATCAAGACATCTATCAATATGTGTGTACCTCCACCATTAAACTGTCATTCTGCACATTTCTTATTCTATCTACATAAGAGTATAATTAATGTGTATAATATCAGTTAAAATAAGTGCTTCAACATAGTTAACATTGCAGGAAAGCAATACATTAGACGTTAAGTACTTTGTCAGGCTTAATATTTATCTGTAGATAGATACCCCCAAAGCTTTTTTCTTATTTGAAATAAGACCTTAACCTAAAGTATTCTTTAATGTGTTAATAAAGGTTAATTAGTTTGTCTGTTTTGCACATCCTCCTATTAATATCTTTGTACATTCGGCACTAAACTGTTTTATTGTAGAGATCACTTACAGTATCTTCTTGATTTTTTATATTATATATTTCTATCACAGACCTTCTACTTTCCTCCTATGAAAGTATGTACTCTTAATATTTTTTTAATCAAATATAACACATAAAAACAATAATTCAATAACGTGCTTTAACCACTAGGCGGTGCACACAAGGTACACACAGCCATAATAACTGTGTATTATTAGTGTAGGACACTTATGTATGTACAACTTCTGAAGATGTGTAGTTTTAGTCATGCTTTCACATAATTTTACAGCATATTGCTACTATTTCAGACTCAGTATTTACATTCTTACATTCAATTCAAATCAGTAATATCTTTAAAAACTACAAGTCCTTTTATATCAGCTGTGCACCGTTATGGTGTAAATATAACCTATCTATGAATTAGATCAAATGTAAAAGTCAGCCGAATTAGTATTGATACTGCAAGGAGACGTATTGTGTGAAGAGAAATGTGAGATGTTGTTTAATTGTTGATATATTTATGATCCACGTCAAGTATTCAGTTTCGGCGGCATTTCCTCAGTTTTTCCAAAGGTCTTCTCATCAGGGCTCTATAAATAAAGAACTACGGCAGATCTGTAATATGTAATGCAGCCGAACCGTGTATTACAATGCCGTTATGTGATGACTTCCAAAGAGAAAAGCAAGAGCACTCGGAATTAAGTATTATTTTATTATTTTAAAATGTTTTCCGGATTTCATATCATATAAACACCAAATCCCAGCATGCATTGCGGCTAAAACATCCAATCAGCGAGCTTAAACCATAGCTGAGGATCTTGGCTAATCGCTCGAAATGCCTACGTCTGTTTCCAGTTATTTTTATTTTGAAATTCAGTTCCTGACGGACGCCAAAAAAGCCAGAGATTATGGAATTAAACCAATAAATAAAAGCAAAGATAATTGTGTGTTATTGTTGAGTAAATAACAGTGTGTTATTTAGAAAAGAATAACAAATTAGAAGGAGAAATTTAAAAAAAAAATACAGATGTCAGTATTCTGAGGCTCTGAGCCATTTCTTTTCCTCACAGACGGCAAAAAAAGTCAGAAATTATACGATTTAAAATAAAAGCACTAATTGTGGCTTGATGTTGAGTAAGAACATGTTTTTATGAACCACACAGCTTCCGGTCTTCCACGACCCGACCGGAGAAAAAGACGTGCTGCAGGCACGAAACATATCACCAGTAGAAATACATTGCTTTTAAAATCGTGCTGTGCAACACGAAAAAAAGGGGGAAATCGTGTTGGTGAACACGAATCAATAGATTAAAAATCGTGTTGGTGAACACGAAATGCCATGAGACTGGGTTGGTTCTTCATATTTGGACATTACATGCGGTGTCCCCCAGGGGTCAGTATTGGGGCCGAAACTATTTATTATCTATATTAATGAAATATGCAATGTATCGACAGTACTCAAGTTTGTTTTGTTTGCTGATGACACTAATATATTTTGTTCTGGGGACAATGCTACTATTGGAAGAGATCACAGCTGAAATATGCAAACTAAAGTTATGGCTAAACAGTAATAAGTTATCATTAAACTTGAATAAAACAACATTAATCATATTTGGAAATAGCAATACACAAGCATCCATTAAGATAGATGGGATTTTCATGGAGAGAGTTAAAGAACATAAATTCCTTGGAATCACAATTGATGGAAACCACACATAAAACATATTCATTCCAAAGTCTCAAGAAGTATTGCAATATGAAACAAGGCAAAACAGATTCTTGATCAAAATTCCCTCTACATTCTTTACTGTTCATTGGTGTTACCTTATTTAAGTTACTGTGCAGAGGTTTGGGGCAGTAATTATAAAACTACAACACAATCCCTATTTATTCTACAAAAAAGAGCAATAAGACTTATTAAAAATGTCGGATATAGGGATCATACAAACCCATTATTCTTAGAGCTAAAATTATTAAAACTGTCAGATCTTGTTGAATTCCAAATTGCACAAATCATGTTTAAGGCAAAAAACGTTCAATGACCTGGGAATATTCAGATAATGTTCAATGAAAGACAAGGGAATTATAATTTACGGGGTTCATTTATATTCACTAATGTTAGGGTGCGCACAACAAAGAGACGTGTTTGTGTTTCTAGGGTGAAGATCTGGAACAATGTGAGTGAGGAGCTAAAGGGATGTCCAAACATCAAACTATTCAAAAAGAGGTATAAAGACACAATTCTCACGTACAGGTACAGGGACTGCTAAACCATAACTGTTATATTCTTGTTTTGCATTCTATTTATGAATTTGTGTATGTACATATATTTTTTTTAAATAAGTGTAAACGTTTTCCGACCCCTTTTCGGACGCTTAGCTAAAGCTTTGTTGTTTATTGATATCAGACAATGATACTACAGATTATTCAATTATTAATTAAATATTTAGTTTTGTTATTGCATTCATTTGTATAGTACTGTATCACGTCTGTATCATCTTTTGTTTCATTTGTATTTTCTTTGGTTTTACAAGCTCGAAAAAAATAAATAAACTAAACTAAACTAATTCTGCCACTGGCCATTTTAAGAATGATGCCTCTTTCCTCCAAGTTCCGCACTGCATGTTTGTGCTTAAGGTGCTTGTTCAAAGCCAGATAGAACAGTCTGCACACCGGGCATTCGGACGACATCCTTACTGAAACAGACACAGTGAATTGTATTTCAATTATTTTATGTTTCTCCGTTTATATGCGTTCGCGTAACCGGTGATTGCAACAATGGGTCCGATGCATCAATTCATGGTGCCCCGACCATGAGAGGGTTTGGGGTGCCCCGGAACCAGGCAGTACCCCAGCAGGAAACACGTTTTATGGTCAAAGGAGGAAAGAGTGATAGAACCGGGGTAAAGCAAAGAAAGTGTCCGACAATAGTGACTTGTGAGGCGGCCAGATAGTCTGTCATCTCTCGGTCCTATCCTCCAGGCAATGCGATTACCAGAACTGGGTCAAATTGACCAAAATGTAAAAAAAAAAAAGTTTCAATTCATCCATGGAAAAGGGCTGAAAATGAAAAAAAGTATCCGAAAATAGTGCATCATGAGCCCGCAAGAGTCCCCTGTCAACTCCCCTTGCATTCCTCCACAGTCAGAACAAGTCTGAGTTCACTTTTTGGAGATCCATAGAAAAGGGGTGAAAGTGAGAAAATGTATCCGAAAATAGTGTCTCATAATGCAGGTAGAGTCCCCTCAAACACCCCTTACATTCATCCAGAGACCAGTTTGCAAACTTAAAGTTTGGTAAGAACCAGGCTGGGGGGTCTCCAGGCAACAAATGTATTCGAGCCAGAGTGCACATGGAGCGGATACATTCCTCCATGAAATCAGACACCCGTTTTTTTTTTCTGAGTCCTCTCAAAAACCGGGTTTCCGATTTCGTGCTGACAGTAGTCTGAAATGGATGAATTAATTTTTTTGACGGAGAAGGGGAAACTTGGTTTCCCCTCTCCGTTGTAAGTTGCAACGGAGAAGTGGAAAAGTGTCCGGGGCTTTGGCCCGAAGCGCCAACAGGTTGAGCTTTTTCGAGCCCCTTCTCTCCGCATCTCCGTTGGCACTCTGCCGTTTTTTCGAATTGTGCTACCTCCAGGACAGAGACCACGAAAAGCACCTATCTGTGGCCCCTCACAGACCACCAAAGGACGGACTACAGAGCTCCAGCATCTCTCCCTAACAGTGGCAAACAGGTTATTTCACTCCTCCAGGTGAAAGACCGCAAAAACCACCTCTCTGTGGCCCTTCACAGAGCCCCAAAGGACAGACTACAGACCTCCAGCATGTCTCCCTAACATGAGCACTTCCATAACCTTGCACACTGTGAGACCCCGGGCCCCCGGACTTAAGAACTCCCCCACGGACTAAACCCAGATGATCACAACCTACAGAACCTCATGCCCCTGGTAACCCTAAAAGGGGGGTGGATTTTGCGGTGCTTTACCGTCCGCCCATCAGCATCCATATTCTGCCTTCTTCACGGCACCCCCCCTGTGCTGGAGGTTCACACTTTAACTGCTTTGCCATATTCGTCTTTCCACGGGTGGGTGCGCCTGGCAAAGCTGTGTACCCAAACTTAGGCACTCTCACTCTGACTAAACACATAAGGACATCCGGGTAAGACCTTAGTGCCCCTGGTACTCCATGTCGTTAAATGAGCTCAGTAATGTACTGCACAACATCACATGGGTAAATGAGCTCCGTAATGCCCTGCAAGATCACATTTGGTTTATTTACAAAAAGCCAGGAAAATACACCTATCTCCGTCATGTCCTGTAAAATATCATTCTTTGTTTATTTCTATCATTCAGGCAAATACACATATCTTTGTCCGCTCCAGGAGCTTCAAAGTGCAGACTCCTGAGCTCCGTCATGTCCTGCAAAATATCATTGTTCCGACCACCAAGCACCGTCACGTGGACCTGGGGAGGAGGCCCTCCGATGGCGGGTCAAATTTAATGATACTGCAGCTGACGGCTGGACACTAGCCGTAGAGGAACACCAGGGCGGGATCAGGCAGTTCCCTCTTTGCAGACAAGCATATGTGGTTGTTACGCAGGATCAAACAGGTAGCCTGTGATGAAGTAGGGTCGACCCTATATCATGTGAAGCCACCGAGCCGTGGTCCCCGAGGGAACTGGTGCCCGGAGCAAGGCCAATTGCTGAATGCCGCAGCCTACTAAGGCCGCTATGCAACAGTGGAGGATTAGAGAAACTGATGTTTGCCTGGCACTCCGCCGCAAAGTGGGAAGGTGGAACTTCCACCCCGCTGCGGAACCCGTGGTGGGACCCCTGAGTCAGACGGTTCGTCTTGGAAACGCTTCATATCGGTCAGCCCGGGAGGTAAGAGACACGCAGGGTTACCCCCGCGCAGCACACCCTCCCGGCCATCAGAGTCGAACCCGCAGTTCGGAGGAACCGACAGCCAGAGCACCGGCACGTGGACCGGGGGAGAAGACCCTCCGATGGCGGGTCGCGTTTGCCATTCGATCAGTGAGGTCAGAGGAGAAGAACCCGCAGTTCGGAGGAACCGACCGCCAGAGCACCGGCACGAGGCCGGGCCGGCGGAGGCCCTCCGAACGCAGCAAAAATTGACAAAATTCGTTAATGTATGGTCGAGTTGGGGGGGGGAGGAACGGCTGGACAAAGGCCGTCGGGGGGCACCCAGGACTGGGCAGTGCCCCCGGTAGAAGGAACCGGGTGAAACGGGCCAAAACAGAAAAAAAGAACCAGGCAAAAGGGGTGAAAATGTAAAAAAGTATCCGAAAATAGTGCAGAGTCAGAAAAAAGTCTGAGTTAACTTTTTGGAGAACCATAAAAAAGAGGTGAAAATGTAAAAAAGTATCCGAAAATAGTGCCTCATAACCCGGGTAGAGTGATCTGTCAACTCCCATGTCATTCCTCCACAGGCAAAATAGTCAGATTCAAGTTTTTGGAGAACCAGTGAAAATGGGTGAAAATGAAAAAAAGTATCCGAAAATAGTTCCTCATAAGGCGGGTAGGGTCCCCTGTCAACTCCCCTTACATTCCTCCAGAGTCAGAAAAAAGTCTGAGTTCACTTTTTGGAGAACCATAAAAAAGGGCTAAAAGTGATAAAAATGTATCCGAAAATAGTGCCTCATAATGCGGATAGAGTTTGGTAAGAACCATGCTGGAGGGTCTCGAGGCAACAAATTCATCCGAGCCAGAGTGCCTAGGAGCGGACGTTTTCTTTCTGAGTCCTCTCAAAAACTGGGTTTCCGATTTCGTGTGGACAGTAGCTTGAAAATGATGAATGAATTTTTTTGACGGAGAAGGGGAGGCTTGGTTTCCCCTCTCCGTTGTAAGTGCAGCAACGGGGGAGTGGAAAAGTGTCCGGGGCTTCGGCTGGAAGCGCCGACAGGTTGAGCTTTTCAAAGCCCCTTCTCCGTGGGCACTTAGCCATTTTTTCAACAATTTTTAAAAAACTTCATTTTTGATTATTTTAAGATATAATTGACCGTTTTCTTTACTTTTTTCTTCTTTCCACGGGTGGGGGTGCATGGCAGGCCGCCTATGAGCTCCCAAATTTGGCCTGGAACCTCCAGGATTTGTGGGGTAAGCTCCATAAACTGACAAAGTCACCCAGAAATGTCACTTTTATAGCCCAAAAATATATAATACAAATGCATTTAAATAGTAAAAGGTACAATTGTGCTCAGAATTACCCGGAATTTGATTGATATAGCCTCATGATAGTGAATAAAAATCATTTTCATGGATATGCAGGACCCCAGTGAGCTCCAGACTATGTGCATTGTGTTAGGGAACCATATTAATGATAAAATAAATCATTTAAATGCAAAAATAATGATTACAAATCAGTTGTAGGGGGACAACTGTGGAGAGGAGCCTGAAAATGACTCTCCAGCACCCCGGAGAAGCAGGGTCTCAGACTCTCAGGCACACAGGCAGAGACCCAGGGTGATGCACATGGCTCTTCCACCCAGCAATAAGTCTTTGAAAGCTGGGGAAACGTGCTGTGAATAGAGGGAGAGAGCAGCCAGAGAGAAGCGGGCTGTGAGACTCACAGAGCACCCAGAGAGATCCTTGCAGCACATGGCTCTTGCACCCAGACTGCACCCAGAGAACAGGCTGCTTCACAGCACTTTGCAAGCCAGGAAAAGTGATTGAATCCTGTGTATACATGTTTTAAATAGTCTGATACCTCCAGGGTGCATCACCACATTTTACAAGCCAGGGAAGGTGCCTGAATCCTGGGTAAACATTGTTTAATTGTTTAAGTGTTTTTAAATGTGTGAAACAGTGTTTTGTCACTTTCAAAACTCTCCCGTCATTGACCGGAGAAATTGGGTCGATGTTGTATTCAATCTGACCGTTAATATTCCAGTGAGACGAAGTACGTACAATGACCGGAGTGATCCCATGTTAATTTTGTCCCAAAACCGGAGCATTCCCTCACCCACCTTTAAGTGTTTCTGTAGTGAATGACCTACCCCACCTTTAAGTGTTTCTGAAGTGAATGACCTACCCCACCTTTAAGTGTTTCTGAAGTGAATGACCTACCCCACCTTTAAGTGTTTCTGAAGTGAATGACCTACCCCACCTTTAAGTGTTTCTGAAGTGAATGACCTACCCCACCTTTAAGTGTTTCTGAAGTGAATGACCTACCCCACCTTTAAGTGTTTCTGAAGGGAATTACCTACCCCACCTTTAAGTGTTTCTGAAGGGAATTACATACCCCACCTTTAAGTGTTTCTAAAGGGAATTACATACCCCACCTTTAAGTGTTTCTAAAGGGAATTACCTGCCTCACCTTTAAGTGTTTCTGAAGGGAATTACCTGCCTCACCTTTAAGTGTTTCTGAAGGGAATTACCTGCCTCACCTTTAAGTGTTTCTGAAGGGAATTACCTACCCCACCTTTAAGTGTTTCTGAAGGGAATTACCTGCCTCACCTTTAAGTGTTTCTGAAGGGAATTACCTGCCTCACCTTTAAGTGTTTCTGAAGGGAATTACCTGCCTCACCTTTAAGTGTTTCTGAAAGGAATTACCTGCCTCACCTTTAAGTGTTTCTGAAGGGAATTACCTGCCTCACCTTTAAGTGTTTCTGAAGGGAATTACATACCCCACCTTTAAGTGTTTCTGAAGGGAATTACCTGCCTCACCTTTAAGTGTTTCTGAAGGGAATTACCTGCCTCACCTTTAAGTGTTTCTGAAGGGAATTACCTACCCCACCTTTAAGCTAATTGTTTGAAATGTCATACATAGTTCATAAATCCTGAAAAATGAACAACACGTTTTTAGTTACAGAAACGTTTTATTATAAATGTACATTTGACATCTTCCTGAACAACAGGACTCATATCTGAATATAATAAACTAAAACAGGACATATTCAACAACAGGTAAAGAAGATCCTGCTTTCTGATTGGACGAACACTTTCTGCTGATAAAAAAAAAAATGGATTTATTCATAAAGTTTCAACGATGTGAGAAAAGACCAAATAAAAACTCAATAACAAGACATCGAAACTCAGATGGACAGAAAGCATTTCCCAGGTTATAGAGGCGTGTTTGAGTGACATCACTTCCTGTTCTTGGCGAGCAGCGCCGCCGGGACGTCCTCGGGTTTCAGCGCTCTGACGGAGAAGAGTCGCGCTGCGCGTTCACTAAGAGTTCCCCCGCACTTCAGACCACGAGACATCAGTTCCTGCTTCAGACAGGCCAGACCCAGAGCCTCCAGCTGGGACACGCAGGACAGCGAGGACAGGTCCACCTGGAGAGCAAGGTCAGACGCTTTAACCCTTTAAACCAATGCTAGGTGAACACACATCATTAGTTTCTTTATACTTAATGTAAGGGTGTGTTTGTTAATGGCTGATGCATGATTATGGTGCAGGACATCAGCATGTATTTCACAGACAGCCCCACCTAGTGTCAGCAGAAAGTAATTCAAATAATAATGCAAAAATAAATACATCTTAAAATATATTTTAAGATGTATTTATGTTTAATCATCCGATTCGTCTGTACATTGCTGTTTTAGTCTGTTCTTCTAATTAGTGTCTGCAGTGTGCCTATTGAGCCGTGTTGAGCGACGTGGGGCAAACCCTTGATCAAGCCCCTCCCTCTCTCTGTCTAACTGAATGGGTGCTGTAAAAACTACACTGCGCATGCTCAGAGTCTTTTTCTATTCAATGTGAGCTGCCATCCCCACCAAACGTCATCTCATCATTCAGAGAGCTGATTGGCTGAAAGTACGTGTGCCTCAAAAACAGTAGTTGTTTGTGAAGAGGAGACGAGAGAGAGCAGCGTATAGTGATTAAAATCAGTAACACGGAAAGAAAGTGAATGAAGTTGACCTCCCCCTCTCTCTTTATTAATGTTAAAATACAATCTTATACTGTCTTCAAGAGAAGAAGCTCCAGCAAACGACAGGAGAGGGGAAGAGATGCTGACCTGCTGAGACTCTGCAGGAGGCTCTCTGCTGGTTCCCTTGTTCTCTCTGCTGGTTCCCTCAGACTGAGGCTCTCTGCTGGTTCCCTTGTTCCCTCTGCTGGTTCCCTCAGACTGAGGCTCTCTGCTGGTTCCCTCAGATTGAAGCTCTCTGCTGGTTCCCTCAGATTGAGGCTCTCTGCTGGTTCCCTTGTTCTCTCTGCTGGTTCCCTCAGACTGAGGCTCTCTGCTGGTTCCCTCAGATTGAGGCTCTCTGCTGGTTCCCTTGTTCTCTCTGCTGGTTCCCTCAGACTGAGGCTCTCTGCTGGTTCCCTCAGATTGAGGCTCTCTGCTGGTTCCCTCAGATTGAGGCTCTCTGCTGGTTCCCTCAGATTGAGGCTCTCTGCTGGTTCCCTCAGACTGAGGCTCTCTGCTGGTTTCCTTATTCTCTCTATTGGTTCCTTGAGGCTCTCTGCTGGTTCCCTCAGACTGAGGCTCTCTGCTGGTTCCCTTATTCTCTCTATTGGTTCCTTGAGGCTCTCTGCTGGTTCCCTGCTTTCTGCTGGTTTGATCAGTGGAGGACGAGCTGCAGTCGGAGGAGCTGAAAGAAACGAAGATTCAGTTAGTCAGGATTCTCTCTCTAATATTTATATTATATTGCTGATAAAAGTTTCTCCAAAAGCTAAGTCTTACAGGAGCTCATTGAACACATGATGATAATGAGAGGCCTACCTGCTGCTGGGCAGGAGTGGTCTGGCCCCCATAAGATCAACCTAACACACGACATCTGATAATGAGGCCTACCTGCTGCTCTGCTCCACCCGTCTCCTCTGTTTCATCATCACTGCAGAGGCTCCACAGCTGGAGGACGGAGACTCTTCATCATCCTCTGCATCCTCCTCAGAGCTCATCATCTCGTCGAGACCCGTCCTGTGAACACGAGACATTTAAAACATCTGCCTGTAGACTTTATATAACAAATGTAGTATAATATGGATTTAAGTCATGATGTGTCAAAGTCAACTTTAAACATCAATGACGACCTCTTTAAAGCTCCACTTTACTGTAGATCTAAATGAATAAAACGATAGTTACGTATGAAAGCAGTCTTAGCTGAGAGCCACCTCAGTTCTGCCTGTGACAAGGAGTCGAGCATAGGGCATCAAGCACCAAGGGCAGGTCCCATGTAGGCGAAGCCTCAGAGCTCCCCTTAAAAAGAGAGATACCAGCCTATGGCTCCCTACTGTGTTGTTGTTAACCCTTGCGTGTTGAGCTGATATAGCAGCCACATACACCCTGACGGTAGCGGGACACCGGCCGTCATCCAGCAGGGACTGCAGGAACTCAAGGGTAGTAGGCACCGAGTAATGTACTGGGTCCTCATTTCGCCCTTGCCACCAGTCAGAAAACAGTTTCCACACGTTTTCGTACTGCCTACGAGTAGATGGTGTCCTAGCATTGAGAATAGTCCTCCTGACAGGCTCTATGCATTCGCTCAGCAGTGGGTCGGGCCCTCCAGTGGCCAGACCCACAGCTGGAGGCGGCAGGGGTCGGGGTGCCATATTCGACCCTCCAGCTGAGACAAGAGGTCCTTCCTGTTGGGGAGACGCCAAGGCGTCCCGTAACAGAGTCTGTGCAGCAGGGAGAACCAAGTCCTGGCTGGCCAGAAGGGGGCCACCAGAAGAAGCCTGTGGCCCTGATGAAGCACTCTGAGGAGTGTTGGTAGGATCAGAGGAAGGAGTGGATAGGCATAGAGAAGACACCCTGGCCATGAATGAGCCAGGGCGTTCTGACCCAAAGGGCTGGTCTTCTCCATCAAGGAGAACCATAGGGGGCAGTGGGTCGACATCTTCGAGGCAAAGAGATCTACCTCTGCCCTGCCGAAGAGACCCCAGATGCTGGTCACCACCTCTGGATGAAGCCGCCACTCCCCCGGTGGAGGCTTGTGATGGGAGAGGAAGTCGGTGACTTGGTTCTGCTCTCCGGGCAGATACATTGACCGTAGGCTGGCCAGGCAAGGAGCTGCCCAGGTCAGGAGAGTCTGGGACAATGACAACAAGCCCAAGGGAACGACAGCCGAGGCAGCTGTCAGCTTGCCCAAGAGGCGGAGAAAAGGAATATATGCCAGAGACCTGCCCCTTTTGAAGAGGGGAAGAAGCTGGAGGATGGACAGGCCTGCATAGTGACTGTGTCCAGAGCCACACCAATGAAGGCTAGGCTCTGAGAGGGGTTCAGACAACTCTTCTCCATGTTCACCTTGAGGCCTAGCCGGGCGACATGAGAGAGAAGGAGAGCCGTGTCCTGGGTCGACTGCAACCGGGATGGTGCACAGATCAACCAGTCGTCTAAGTATGGGAGAATCTTCTGAGACTGCAGGGGCGAGAGGGCTGCCGCGACACACCTGGTGCACACCCTTGGGGAGAGGGAGAGTCCGAATGAGAGCACCCTGAACTGGAAATGACGGCCTCTGAAGGCAAAGCGAAGAAACTGCCTGTGATGAGGCACAATAGGCACATGAAAATAAGCGTCCTTCAAGTCAATCGACGTGAACCATTCCCCCCTGGCAACGGTACGAAGAACGTCTGCTGTGCTCAGCATATGGAAAGGTAAAATCTTTAGGAACTTGTTGAGTCCCCTCAGATCGAGGATTGGGCGAAGTCCACCGCTTTTCTTCCTTACCAGGAAGTAGGTCAAGTAGCAGCAACCGGGCTGTGAAAAGGGGTCCACAGGCTCGATTGCACCCTTGGCAAGGAGGACTGACAGCTCCTGGTTTAGGTCGACTTCTTTTGCCGGGTCGCTTATGGTGGTCATTTTGACCCGGCGGAAGGCTGGGGGCCGGCGTCGGAACTGAAGCTTGTACCCTTGGGTTAAGGTGGAAACCACCCAGGGGTCTGAAGCTTGAGCTACCCGGTAGTTGAGCTGCTGCTGGGTGAAATAACCGATAGCCGGCCCCCAGACCCTCAGTACCTTGTTCAGTAGGCTCTGGGGGGCGACGGTTAGGCACCGGATGCCGAGGCTGCCTTGGGGGCGAGTTAACAGGACCGCGTTGGTAGCGGGCCGGCCCCCTCGTGGGACGCTGAGGCCCATGGTGGGCACCGCGGTGAGCCGTTGGATGGGAGTGGCCTCGGGAGGCAGCCGCGGAACCTCTCGGCCTACCGGGGTCGGGGGGGGGCATGTCTCTGCGAAGAGCTGAGAACTGTTGCCTGGTCTGACTAGCTTGGACAGTCCGTTCGAGCACCTGTACGGCAGCTGAACCGAACAGTTCCTCCGGCTCCACTGGGACAGCACGGAGAGTCCTCCTACATGCCTCTGATAAGGGTGACTGTGCCAGCCAAACCTGGCGACGAGTCTGGACCAGAGTGGACATCAGGCACCCAAGCTCTCTAGACATCAGAGCGAACGCTTGTAATGAGGCGTCACTGAGGCTGGTAGAGGAAGCGCTAAGAGCCTCCTGCTGCAGGGAAGCTGAGAGGGCGAGCATGAGGTGAGAGAGGGAATTGCCTATACGGCCCATGCGCGCCGCTGCATCGTAAGCCTTAGTGAGCAGGTCATCAGTGACCCGACATTGGAGTCGAGGGCACCTGGCCTCCGACCTCAGAGCTTCGTCAGGGGAAACTATGAGGGAAGGTAGGCTCAACAGCCGGCATGTGGTCAAGGCCGAATCTTGCCGGATCCTGCATGGCTGCCAAGGCTCGGCCATCGGACGTAAGACGGGAAAGAGTCTTAGTGTCCCTCCAGCATGCATGCAACTCCCTCAGATACTCACAAGAGGGAGGAACGGTAAAGCTGGCAGGCGCTGTTTCTGGCTGCCGTACATCCAGCTGCTGGCAAGCCAGTGCCATGCGAATTACGACACCCATGGAGCCGTCATCTGCCCCCTCTGAGGATCCATGAGCTGAGGTACAGGAGCCAGGCCCAGAAGCATGGGATGGGCCCTCCTCGTCATACTCATTAAAATGAGTGGCTGAAGCTGCCATCGAGACCACGGGTGGATTTAATAAACCAACTGTGTGCAGTGAGAGGGGAGCGAAGACACTCTTCACTAGCGCTGTAGCAAGTTAGCTTGATCGAGAGCACTCGGCTAACTTGGACACAATTATCTATTAGCTTGAGAATAGATGGCACAATCACAAATAAATGGCAGCGATCTCACCGACTGACGTGCAGGAGCGTCCGCTCTTTACCGGTTCCGGAGCTCCTGGGAGTCCGAGTGGTGAACACCGCGGTCCCCTCCCTTGGGAGGGCGACAGCTCGTCGCAGCCTTTGGAGGGCGAGCGTTCTAGCCCACAGCTCCGACCGAGACGATCACAAGGCTACAGGTAGCGATGAGCTAAAGTCGAATTTTTCAATAAGCTAGCTTGGCTTCTACTCAAAGTAGTAACCTGTGCAGCGAGAAGATGAAATAGGACTGAACTTGTTGACAACGAGGTCACACGTGACTTTGTTGATATAAATATTCGACCTGCGCATGCGCGAGACAGAAGATATCCAGTGCTAAGCACCGGCGGTCAGTCAGGATGAAATAGAACCAGGACCCTCACCAGAACGCTGCCTTCTTCTGCTTCTTCCTCAGCGGCTGCTCGCTCTCCTCGCCGCTCGGCCTCTTCGCTGCCGACCCCTCGTCCGCCCTCACCTGCGTGCTGGAGGACGCCTGCAGACCTGGAGCGCAAGCAGGGAGGAAACACTGCTCACATTTCATGCCTATCTTTTTACTGTGATATCTTGTTTCAACAGTCGCCTTGTCACTTTTGTTGTATTATTATTTAAATCTGAATTCTATTTGATCTTTACCTCGTGTGAATCCTGCTGCTGCTATCAACGCCTGAATTAATAAATAAAGGTCTGTTACTTCCACATTTTTTAATGCCATTTTATTTCTGTTTGAGATGTTCACATGTTGGATTGTTTATTTCTAGTCTTTTAATTTCTCTATTGTTCAATGCCTTGTCTTTTTGTGCTGCTGCAACGCAAACATTTCCCACTGTGGGATCAATAAAGTACTTCTGATCTCATCTTTCTCGCTGCTATGGACATACTTATCACTAATGTTCATTTCCCTGAGATGTTGAAGTGACTGTTATTTTGTATTTATTGATTGTTGAGCTTTTATTTATGTCTTAATGTGTACATACTGTATAAATGTGTCTGTGGATTGTGGGAAACGGTATATCGATCTCTCAGTACACACAAACTGAAAGATTGACAATTAAGTTGACTTTGATCTTAACAACCAGAAACCCATTCAGAAAGCCTTGCCCTCCAGACAGGAAGTGCCCTCACCCTTCATGACGGAGTCCTCCAGCCTCTCCTGCAGCTCGTGGCTCTGCTTCTGATAGTCTGGGTCGGTGAACTGGTGTCTGGGCTCGGCTAGTTTCCTCTGGAGACGATCCAGACGCTTCTGCTCCTTCTCAGCCTCGCGCTCCGTCTGCTTCTTCAGCCACTCTGCCATCCTGCACCACAGAAGAAGAGATACAGGGAGGTAAACACCACAGAGGAAGAGATACAGAGAGGTAAACACCACATAGGAAGAGATACAGGGAGGTAAACACCACAGAGGAAGAGATACAGGGAGGTAAACACCACAGAAGAAGAGATACAGAGAGGTAAACACCACAGAGGAAGAGATACAGAGAGGTAAACACCACAGAGGAAGAGATACAGGGAGGTAAACACCACAGAGGAAGAGATACAGAGAGGTAAACACCACAGAGGAAGAGATACAGGGAGGTAAACACCACAGAAGAAGAGATACAGAGAGGTAAACACCACAGAGGAAGAGATACAGAGAGGTAAACACCACAGAGGAAGAGATACAGGGAGGTAAACACCACAGAAGAAGAGATACAGAGAGGTAAACACCACAGAGGAAGAGATACAGAGAGGTAAACACCACAGAGGAAGAGATACAGGGAGGTAAACACCACAGAGGAAGAGATACAGAGAGGTAAACACCACAGAGGAAGAGATACAGGGAGGTAAACACCACAGAAGAAGAGATACAGAGAGGTAAACACCACAGAGGAAGAGATACAGAGAGGTAAACACCACAGAGGAAGAGATACAGGGAGGTAAACACCACAGAAGAAGAGATACAGAGAGGTAAACACCACAGAGGAAGAGATACAGAGAGGTAAACACCACAGAGGAAGAGATACAGGGAGGTAAACACCACAGAGGAAGAGATACAGGGAGGTAAACACCACAGAAGAAGAGATACAGAGAGGTAAACACCACAGAGGAAGAGATACAGAGAGGTAAACACCACAGAGGAAGAGATACAGGGAGGTAAACACCACAGAAGAAGAGATACAGAGAGGTAAACACCACAGAGGAAGAGATACAGAGAGGTAAACACCACAGAGGAAGAGATACAGGGAGGTAAACACCACAGAAGGAAGAGATACAGAGAGGTAAACACCACAGAGGAAGAGATACAGAGAGGTAAACACCACAGAGGAAGAGATACAGGGAGGTAAACACCACAGAGGAAGAGATACAGGGAGGTAAACACCACAGAAGAAGAGATACAGAGAGGTAAACACCACAGAGGAAGAGATACAGAGAGGTAAACACCACAGAGGAAGAGATACAGGGAGGTAAACACCACAGAAGAAGAGATACAGAGAGGTAAACACCACAGAGGAAGAGATACAGAGAGGTAAACACCACAGAGGAAGAGATACAGGGAGGTAAACACCACAGAAGAAGAGATACAGAGAGGTAAACACCACAGAGGAAGAGATACAGAGAGGTAAACACCACAGAGGAAGAGATACAGGGAGGTAAACACCACAGAAGAAGAGATACAGAGAGGTAAACACCACAGAGGAAGAGATACAGAGAGGTAAACACCACAGAGGAAGAGATACAGGGAGGTAAACACCACAGAAGAAGAGATACAGAGAGGTAAACACCACAGAGGAAGAGATACAGAGAGGTAAACACCACAGAGGAAGAGATACAGGGAGGTAAACACCACAGAAGAAGAGATACAGAGAGGTAAACACCACAGAGGAAGAGATACAGAGAGGTAAACACCACAGAGGAAGAGATACAGGGAGGTAAACACCACAGAAGAAGAGATACAGAGAGGTAAACACCACAGAGGAAGAGATACAGAGAGGTAAACACCACAGAGGAAGAGATACAGGGAGGTAAACACCACAGAGGAAGAGATACAGAGAGGTAAACACCACAGAGGAAGGCCCTTTCTCATTTCATCAAATCCCCCTCCTCGACTCCTCGACTCCTCGGTCCTCCGGTCGTGACCCGGAAATGAATTTCAGCGCGCCATGTTGAAGGACATCTCATTTCTCTAAATGCACTTCGAGGACCGAGCATCGAGCATCGAGGAGGCTCTCTGGAGGAGCTCTAACCGAGGATACACTGATGGGTCCTCCACGGTCCTCCACGGCTCCTTCGTGGATGCATTTCCGGCAACAGAGATGTTTCAAAGAGTCGTGACGCACGGCCGGACTGATCTCAGCCAATCACAGCTCTGCATGCATCCCCTGGATATTATTTTATTAACTGCTCTCATCGTGACGCGATGTTTCCAGAGAGAACAGCTGAGAGGTCCGTGCAGAAAGCAGAGCAGTGTGTATAATATATATCACTCAGTAGAACAGGCCTACTCTCTTTGCTGTAGTTTAGTAGATATCTACAAACAAAGAGTCCAGATGTTTCTAAGACCATTTAGTGCTTCACAAAATAAAATACACAACGGCTGTTAGGCTGTAGGTGTGTGTGTGTGTGTGTGTGGTACAGTGTGTAGGTGTGTGTGGTACAGTGTGTAGGTGTGTGTGGTACAGTGTGTAGGTGTGTGTGGTACAGTGTGTAGGTGTGTGTGTGGTACAGTGTGTGTGTGTGTGGTACAGTGTGTAGGTGTGTGTGTGGTACAGTGTGTGTGCGTGTGGTACAGTGTGTGCGTAGATGCAGCAGACAGACAGGTCTCAGTTGGTTTGGTGTCCTCTGCTTACTTTTAATACTTGTAAATAAAACTTTTGGTCCGTCATTTATTTTCCTCATTGTAGCGACCAGAGAGGGGTGGGGGGATATATCCAGTCTCTGATAGTGTTACGTTAATATGAGAGTGCTCTGTTTGATTCTGAAATTGTATATATATATGTATATAAATATATACATATATGTGTGTGTGTGTGTATGTGTGTGTGTGTGTGTGTCCTCATCTGTAGCCTGTTATTGTCTCATTATTCCGCACTGTGAATGAATCAAAGTGGTCATGAACTCATCTGTCCATCAGACAGAGGGCTGCTGTGCCTCCTGTCATCATTAATGGACGTCTCTTTAAAATGACCGCTCAGAGGAGAGGAGTTCTCATTTCTCTAACCGCCTGCTGCTTCCCCTCCTCTCTCCTCGGTTCCCCTCCTCGACTCCTCTCTCCTCGGTTCCCCTCCTCGACTCCTCTCTCCTCGGTTCCCCTCCTCGGCTCCTCCGCTCACATCTCCTGTGGGCGGGACTAAGTCCCGAGGATAGGAGTCGAGGAGGGGAGTCGAGGAGGGGAGTTAGAGAAATGAGAAAGGGCCGAAGAGATACAGGGAGGTAAACACCACAGAAGAAGAGTTACAGGGAGGTAAACACCACAGAAGAAGAGATACAGAGAGGTAAACACCACAGAGGAAGAGATACAGGGAGGTAAACACCACAGAGGAAGAGTTACAGGGAGGCAAACAACACAGAAGAAGAGATACAGAGAGGTAAACACCACAGAGGAAGAGCTACAGGGAGGTAAACACCACAGAAGAAGAGATACAGAGAGGTAAACACCACAGAGGAAGAGACACAGAGAGGTAAACACCACAGAGGAAGAGATACAGAGAGGTAAACACCACAGAGGAAGAGATACAGAGAGGTAAACACCACAGAGGAAGAGTTACAGAGAGGTAAACACCACAGAGGAAGAGATACAGAGAGGTAAACACCACAGAAGAAGAGATACAGAGAGGTAAACACCACAGAGGAAGAGATACAGAGAGGTAAACACCACAGAGGAAGAGTTACAGGGAGGTAAACACCACAGAAGAAGAGATACAGAGAGGTAAACACCACAGAGGAAGAGATACAGGGAGGTAAACACCACAGAGGAAGAGTTACAGGGAGGCAAACAACACAGAAGAAGAGATACAGAGAGGTAAACACCACAGAGGAAGAGCTACAGGGAGGTAAACACCACAGAAGAAGAGATACAGAGAGGTAAACACCACAGAGGAAGAGATACAGGGAGGTAAACACCACAGAGGAAGAGTTACAGGGAGGTAAACAACACAGAAGAAGAGATACAGAGAGGTAAACACCACAGAGGAAGAGCTCTTACTCCTTCTCGTGGTTCACGTCTCGGAGGCGGCGTCCGCTCAGGTCTCTGCACGCCTCGCGGTTCGTCGTCTTCTCGATCTGAGCGCCGAGAGCTCGCAGCATCGAGCCGAACCCTGAAACACCACAGAAGAAGAGACACACAAATTAACACCACAGAACAAGTGTTGTAATGTCAATATGTGGATCTGATAAACTTTGGTTCTGTCTATTTCCTGGACCTCACCTCCTTTGCCCCCACAGAGGCGGGGCTCCAGGTGATAGACGGCCCCCGCCTGCAGGGGGTCCTCCAGCTCAGACAGGCGTCCATTACTGTGCACGTAGAAATCTGCAGATGAGGAAAGTCCCTACACACACACACACACACACACACACACACACACACACACACACACACACACACACACACACACACACACACACACACACACACACACACACACACACACACACACACACACACACACACACACACACACACACACACACACACGTAAATGATTTGCTGTTTTGTCCTAAACAAACATCCAATGAAAGAACTCAAGGTGTAAAACTGTTTAAATATTTGACCACATGTTAGCCCGCGCCGATGTGCTTTTAAGATCATTAGATCTAGTCTCTGCAGTAATACTGTCCTCCCTTACAGTTAAATGTATTTATTTCACAGTTTCTGATTATCGGCTATATCTGTGAGGATTTTAGTTTCATTAAATCTTTATTTCAGATCAAAGTTCAGTCAGCTGTACACAGAGGTGAGTACATCTACTCAAGTACTGAACTAAAGTACACATTTCAGGTACTTGTACTGCAAGTATCTCCATTTTATATTACTTTATACTTCTACTCCCCTACATTTAGCAAGCAAATATTGTACTTTTTACTACATTTATTATCCTTAATACTCCTTATATATATAATTATCTTTATCTTAACGTTGAGAGTTCCCCTTCATTCGTCCTGTTTGTTTGTTAGCTACCGTTAGCTCCTGAGCTAACCCATTTCTCCCCGTTTATGTCTGTTTATGTTTCTCCTCTTGTAGTTAACTCACCTGTTGTTGTAAGAACCGGGTCAGCACCTCTCTGACCGGAGACCCGTCCGGAAACACCCAGGAAGAAAAGCTGAATCTCGGGGAGCTGACAATCACCTCCATGTTAGCTTCGCTGTTAGCTTCACTGTTAGCTGCTTCCTTTAGCCCTGTAGGAAGAGCTTAGGGCGCATGCGCAGCTTCTTCTGAGCTCAGCCAGTAGCCGTTGGTATATTCTCTTCACTTATCTACGCTCTGCTGCTGTAATACCTTAAAGGTCCCGGGCGGGACAGACAAAGGGAAACCTTTCTGTTTCTGGATCTGGATCTGGATCTGGATCTGGATCTGGATCTGGATCTGGTTCTGGATCTGTTTCTGGTTCTGGATCTGGATCTGGATCTGGATCTGGATCTGGATCTGGATCTGGATCTGTTTCTGGATCTGATGCCCCTATATTTGAGTTAAATGAATCTGAATCTCCTTGCAGTACCGGAAGAGCAGCCAGGAGGCGCCCAACGTCTCTTCTCTACCGGAAGAAGTTCCCGTGCTGTATCCCCTCAGTGAAGACAACATGGCGGCGCTGTGGAAGGTTGTCTCCCGGAGCTCAGTCCCGTCCTCCGGGGTCCTCTGGTCCTCTCTCCCCGGATCCAGAGCTTCTCTCCCCGGATCCAGAGCTTCTCTCCCCGGATCCAGAGCCTACAGCTCGGACAGACCGCTCGGCTTCGCTGCTGCCTTCGACCTGCACTCCTCCCTTCGAGGAGAAGAGAGCCCGGAAAACAAGACCTCTGAGTGGGTATAACAAGACCTCCGAGTGGGTATAACAAGACCTCTGAGTGGGTATAACAAGACCTCCGAGTGGGTATAACAAGACCTCCGAGTGGGTATAACAAGACCTCTGAGTGGGTATAACAAGACCTCTGAGTGGGTATAACAAGACCTCCGAGTGGGTATAACAAGACCTCCGAGTGGGTATAACAAGACCTCCGAGTGGGTATAACAAGACCTCTGAGTGGGTATAACAAGACCTCCGAGTGGGGTATAACAAGACCTCCGAGTGGGTATAACAAGACCTCTGAGTGGGTATAACAAGACCTCTGAGTGGGTATAACAAGATGTATGTGTACTCTCTCTCAGCTGCTCATAGTGTAGTGTGTATAAGTACTCGTAGTATAATGTACTCTCTCTCAGCTGCTCATAGTGTAGTGTGTATAAGTACTCGTAGTATAATGTACTCTCTCTCAGCAGTTCCCCAGCTGCTCATAGTGTAGTGTGTATAAGTACACATAGTATAATGTACTCTCTCTCAGCTGCTCATAGTGTAGTGTGTATAAGTACTCGTAGTATAATGTACTCTCTCAGCTGCTCATAGTGTAGTGTGTATAAGTACTCGTAGTATAATGTACTCTCTCTCAGCAGTTCCCCAGCTGCTCATAGTGTAGTGTGTATAAGTACACATAGTATAATGTACTCTCTCTCAGCTGCTCATAGTGTAGTGTGTATAAGTACTCGTAGTATAATGTACTCTCTCTCAGCTGCTCATAGTGTAGTGTGTATAAGTACTCGTAGTATAATGTACTCTCTCTCAGCAGTTCCCCAGCTGCTCATAGTGTAGTGTGTATAAGTACACATAGTATAATGTACTCTCTCTCAGCTGCTCATAGTGTAGTGTGTATAAGTACTCGTAGTATAATGTACTCTCTCTCAGCAGTTCCCCAGCTGCTCATAGTGTAGTGTGTATAAGTACTCGTAGTATAATGTACTCTCTCTCTCAGCTGCTCATAGTGTAGTGTGTATAAGTACCCGTAGTATAATGTACTCTCTCTCAGCAGCATTTCCCCAGCTGCTCATAGTGTAGTGTGTATAAGTACACATAGTATAATGTACTCTCTCTCTCAGCTGCTCATAGTGTAGTGTGTATAAGTACACATAGTATAATGTACTCTCTCTCAGCTGCTCATAGTGTAGTGTGTATAAGTACTCGTAGTATAATGTACTCTCTCTCTCAGCTGCTCATAGTGTAGTGTGTATAAGTACACATAGTATAATGTACTCTCTCTCAGCTGCTCATAGTGTAGTGTGTATAAGTACTCGTAGTATAATGTACTCTCTGTCCCCCAGCAGCAGCTTCCCCTGCTGCTCATAGTGTAGTGTGTATAAGTACTCGTAGTATAATGTACTCTCTGTCCCCCAGCAGCAGCTTCCCCTGCTGCTCATAGTGTAGTGTGTATAAGTACTCGTAGTATAATGTACTCTCTCTCTCAGCTGCTCATAGTGTAGTGTGTATAAGTACACATAGTATAATGTACTCTCTCTCAGCTGCTCATAGTGTAGTGTGTATAAGTACTCGTAGTATAATGTACTCTCTGTCCCCCAGCAGCAGCTTCCCCTGCTGCTCATAGTGTAGTGTGTATAAGTACTCGTAGTATAATGTACTCTCTGTCCCCCAGCAGCAGCTTCCCCTGCTGCTCATAGTGTAGTGTGTATAAGTACACATAGTATAATGTACTCTCTCTCAGCTGCTCATAGTGTAGTGTGTATAAGTACACATAGTATAATGTACTCTCTGTCCCCCAGCAGCAGCTTCCCCTGCTGCTCATAGTGTAGTGTGTATAAGTACACATAGTATAATGTACTCTCTGTCCCCCAGCAGCAGCTTCCCCTGCTGCTCATAGTGTAGTGTGTATAAGTACACATAGTATAATGTACTCTCTGTCCCCCAGCAGCAGCTTCCCCTGCTGCTCATAGTGTAGTGTGTATAAGTACACATAGTATAATGTACTCTCTCTCAGCAGCATTTCCCCAGCTGCTCATAGTGTAGTGTGTATAAGTACACATAGTATAATGTACTCTCTCTCTCAGCTGCTCATAGTGTAGTGTGTATAAGTACACATAGTATAATGTACTCTCTCTCAGCTGCTCATAGTGTAGTGTGTATAAGTACTCGTAGTATAATGTACTCTCTCTCTCAGCTGCTCATAGTGTAGTGTGTATAAGTACACATAGTATAATGTACTCTCTCTCAGCTGCTCATAGTGTAGTGTGTATAAGTACTCGTAGTATAATGTACTCTCTCTCTCAGCTGCTCATAGTGTAGTGTGTATAAGTACACATAGTATAATGTACTCTCTCTCAGCTGCTCATAGTGTAGTGTGTATAAGTACTCGTAGTATAATGTACTCTCTGTCCCCCAGCAGCAGCTTCCCCTGCTGCTCATAGTGTAGTGTGTATAAGTACTCGTAGTATAATGTACTCTCTCTCTCAGCTGCTCATAGTGTAGTGTGTATAAGTACACATAGTATAATGTACTCTCTCTCAGCTGCTCATAGTGTAGTGTGTATAAGTACTCGTAGTATAATGTACTCTCTGTCCCCCAGCAGCAGCTTCCCCTGCTGCTCATAGTGTAGTGTGTATAAGTACACATAGTATAATGTACTCTCTCTCAGCTGCTCATAGTGTAGTGTGTATAAGTACACATAGTATAATGTACTCTCTGTCCCCCAGCAGCAGCTTCCCCTGCTGCTCATAGTGTAGTGTGTATAAGTACACATAGTATAATGTACTCTCTGTCCCCCAGCAGCAGCTTCCCCTGCTGCTCATAGTGTAGTGTGTATAAGTACACATAGTATAATGTACTCTCTGTCCCCCAGCAGCAGCTTCCCCTGCTGCTCATAGTGTAGTGTGTATAAGTACACATAGTATAATGTACTCTCTGTCCCCCAGCAGCAGCTTCCCCTGCTGCTCATAGTGTAGTGTGTATAAGTACACATAGTATAATGTACTCTCTGTCCCCCAGCAGCAGCTTCCCCCAGCTGCTCCGCCGGGCCCCTCTGGTGCAGCTCGGTCCGGCCCGAGGGAAGGTGGTGGTGGGCAGGATCTTCCACGTGGTGCAGGACGACCTGTACGTGGACTTCGGGGGGAAGTTCCACTGCGTGGTGAGGAGGCCTGAGGAGGGACACCGGCTGCAGAGAGGCAGCAGAGTCCGGCTGAGGCTCAGCGACCTGGAGCTCACTGCCAGGTTCCTGGGAGCCTCCAGTGACATCACCCTGCTGGAGGCAGAGGCCCTGCTGCTGGGCCAGCTGGACCTCAAGGGGGACCAGTACCAGGACCTGAAGGAGGCAGACGCGCTGCTGCTGGGCCAGCTGGACCTCAAGGGGGACCAGGACCTGAAGGAGGCAGACGCCCTGCTGCTGGGCCAGCTGGACCTCAAGGGGGACCAGTACCAGGACCTGAAGGAGGCAGACGCGCTGCTGCTGGGCCAGCTGGACCTCAAGGGGGACCAGGACCTGAAGGAGGCAGACGCCCTGCTGCTGGGCCAGCTGGACCTCAAGGGGGACCAGGACCTGAAGGAGGCAGACGCCCTGCTGCTGGGCCAGCTGGACCTCAAGGGGGACCAGAACCAGGGCCTGAAGGACAAGGACCTCCCGAACAAGGACCAGGACCTGAAGAACAAGGACTGACTGCAGGGTTTCTGAAGGACCTGGGTCCTTTGTTTGTGGACTTGAAGCTTCTCTGTGAACCAGGAGAACACTGGACTCGTGATCATTAGTTATCATTCAATAATAAATATCTTTATATGAACAAAACCTTTATTCCTTTTCTGTTCCTTCACATTCCTCAGGGGAGAAGTGCTCCGATCATCTGGTGCCAAAGTACACAAGTATTATCATCTACATATAGTGAAAGTAGCCAAAGTACACAAGTATTATCATCTAAATATAGTGAAAGTACCCAAAGTACACAAGTATTATCATCTAAATATAGTGAAAGTAGCCAAAGTACACAAGTATTGTCATCTAAATATAGTGAAGTAGCCAAAGTACACAAGTATTATCATCTAAATATAGTGAAAGTAGCCAAAGTACACAAGTATTATCATCTAAATATAGTGAAAGTAGCCAAAGTACACAAGTATTGTCATCTAAATATAGTGAAAGTAGCCAAAGTACACAAGTATTATCATCTAAATATAGTGAAAGTAGCCAAAGTACACAAGTATTATCATCTAAATATAGTGAAAGTAGCCAAAGTACACAAGTATTGTCATCTAAATATAGTGAAAGTAGCCAAAGTACACAAGTATTATCATCTAAATATCGTGAAAGTAGCCAAAGTACACAAGTATTATCATCTAAATATAGTGAAAGTAGCCAAAGTACACAAGTATTGTCATCTAAATATAGTGAAAGTAGCCAAAGTACACAAGTATTATCATCTAAATATAGTGAAAGTAGCCAAAGTACACAAGTATTATCATCTAAATATAGTGAAAGTAGCCAAAGTACACAAGTATTATCATCTAAATATAGTGAAAGTAGCCAAAGTACACAAGTATTATCATCTAAATATAGTGAAAGTAGCCAAAGTACACAAGTATTATCATCTAAATATAGTGAAAGTAGCCAAAGTACACAAGTATTGTCATCTAAATATAGTGAAAGTAGCCAAAGTACACAAGTATTATCATCTAAATATAGTGAAAGTAGCCAAAGTACACAAGTATTGTCATCTAAATATAGTGAAAGTAGCCAAAGTACACAAGTATTATCATCTAAATATAGTGAAAGTAGCCAAAGTACACAAGTATTATCATCTAAATATAGTGAAAGTAGCCAAAGTACACAAGTATTGTCATCTAAATATAGTGAAAGTAGCCAAAGTACACAAGTATTATCATCTAAATATAGTGAAAGTAGCCAAAGTACACAAGTATTATCATCTAAATATAGTGAAAGTAGCGACAGTAAAAGTAGAAGTACTCAGATCTTGTACTTGAGTAAAAGTAGAAGTACTCAGATCTTGTACTTGAGTAACAGTAGAAGTACTCAGATCTTGTACTTGAGTAAAAGTAGAAGTACTCAGATCTTGTACTTGAGTAAAAGTAGAAGTACTCAGATCTTGTACTTGAGTAAAAGTAGAAGTACTCAGATCTTGTACTTGAGTAAAAGTAGAAGTACTCCGATCTTGAGTAAAAGTACTCAGATCTTGTACTTGAGTAAAAGTAGAAGTACTCAGATCTTATACTTGAGTAAAAGTAGAAGTACTCAGACCTTGTACAGTAAAAGTAGAAGTACTCAGACCTTGTACTTGAGTAAAAGTAGAAGTACTCAGATCTTGTACAGTAAAAGTTGAAGTACTCAGATCTTGTACAGTAAAAGTAGAAGTACTCAGATCTTGTACTTGAGTAAAAGTAGAAGTACTCAGATCTTGTACTTGAGTAAAAGTAGAAGTACTCAGATCGTGTACTTGAGTAAAAGTAGAAGTACTCAGATCTTGTACTTGAGTAAAAGTAGAAGTACTCAGACCTTGTACTTGAGTAAAAGTAGAAGTACTCAGATCTTGTACAGTAAAAGTAGAAGTACTCAGATCTTGTACAGTAAAAGTAGAAGTACTCAGATCTTGTACTTGAGTAAAAGTCGAAGTACTCAGATCTTGTACAGTAAAAGTAGAAGTACTCAGACCTTGTACTTGAGTAAAAGTAGAAGTACTCAGATCTTGTACAGTAAAAGTAGAAGTACTCAGATCTTGTACTTGAGTAAAAGTAGAAGTACCAGAGTGTAGGAATACTCTGTCACAGTAAAAGTCCTGCATTCAAAATGTTCCTCAAGTGAAAGTAGAAAAGTATTCTCATCAAAATATAGTGAAAGACAGTAAAAGTATTCGTTGTGCAGATTGGTCCATTTCAGAATAATATATATGATATGTTTTATAATGATTGATCCTGAAAGTGTTCTCAGAGCTGCTGAAGGAGCAGCTGGTGCTCAGCTTTCCACATGTCTACAGTCATAGATCATCTTCTCTGTAAGCCTTCTGTGGTTAGCAGTGACATCACCTCACTGACCTTCAAACGTGCTCTAACATACCGAAAGAACATAAACACCAACAGGGCTATGGGGGTGTACCTGCAACTTATTCAAACAAGGGGGCATAGAAGGAAAAAGTACTACGAATATATACAAATCCAGACGAATGATGGTCGTATTGGTGAAACAGATATTATCCGTGTTTCCCATCTGGACACAACGACTCCCTGCTGCAGCCTCAGAGCCAGGGCTTTGCTTTCCGTCTGAAACATCAGACTCAAGTAGGGTTGCAAAATCCTGGGAATTTTCAAAGATGGAAACTTTCCATGGGAATAAACTGTGAATGTTCTAAAGGTTGGCTCTTCATAGGGAACTTGAATGTAATTGGGGAAAGTATATTTTAGCATACTCTTGACTAAAACAAACAGATGCCATTAAAGCAGAGCTTGAAATCCGGACTATCCACTGACAGACAGATTCACTCGTAACAAGGTAACTCAAACACTAAGACAGGCCAAAGCTAACTTCTTCATCAATATAATGGAAGGTGCGAAAGGTAACGGTAAAAACGTTTGGCAAACCCTAAATAAACTATTAGGTAAACATAAGAAACAGGAAAATAATGCTCTAGAATTAAAAATCAAGGATGCCCTGATACAAGACCCTGCCGTGTTGGCCAGCTCTCTAATGAGTATTTCATAAATAGTGCTCTGGGGCCTCATTTATAAAGGGATATACGCTCAAAAGATGGCGTACGCCAGTTTCTACGCAATGTTTGCGATTTATAAAATACTAACTTGACGGGAAAACGTGCGGTCCTCCACGCAAACTCTGACCCATGCGTACGCACTAAGCACAACAACGGGAGAGACGAGAAACTGCGACCCCGTTGGCAGAAGGAAGAATGGAGAGAAATGTGTGGAAATAATACCATCAACAAAATGTTACCTCTCATTTATCAGATATGAAGAATTCATTTCAAACATTGATTAAAGCCAATCTTAAAATGATTAATCAAACGCCTGTTTGCGACTCCTCAGTGCACACACACACATAACTTGGAGAAATAAATAAATACGGAAATGTTATTTAAAATAGGGCTGCCAACACTCACGCATTGAGCGTGCAGGGCCGTTTCTAGCTTTTTGGGGGCCCTATGCAAGATGCTGTTTGGGGGCCCTATGCAAGATGCTGTTTGGGGGCCCTATGCAAGATGCTGTTTGGGGGCCCTATGCAAGATGCTGTTTGGGGGCCCTAGTTTTGACAGTTTTTTAACTACAATGGGGGGGGGGGATTCCGAAGCCTTTAAGATGATCTGTGGAGACGCATCAATCTGTTACACTTTAATAGGAAAACCGGCTAATTTCACGAAAACCAAGCAATTGAATATTACAAAGGTAAACAATAAGGCTCCTCTACGTCAATAAATGCAAGAGATGCAGCATTTTCTCAACAATGTTTAATTTACATTTCTCATCTCCTCAGTCGTCACTCATTGGCTGTCAGCCCAACGATGATTTGGACTTTATTACCCCAAAAACCCAAGCCTCAGCTTTGCTATCATTGCAGTTTAGTTGTGTTTATATCCTACATTGGATTTGTAAGCATATCATGCTTCAGCGAACAAAGGGGGGGGGGGGGGGGGCTCGGCTGTCTGCAAATAAAGACGGCTCATTTTAATTCTCCCCAAATATATTGAGGCTGAACCTGAACTTTGAATTCTCTGCTCCCATGTGATCTTGGTGATCTTGTTAAAATTGTGAATGCAGAATTAGAAATACTATGTAACTGGTTAGCAGTTAATAAACGATCCCTTAATGTGGCCACAACTAATGACATGATTCAATACAGAGTCTGAGAGCAGAAATGACTGCATGATACGGATTTGCAATACAGAGATAGAGAAAGTTGGTGCATGTACATTTTTAGGACTGCTTGTTGACGAAAAACTCAATTGGAAGCAGCATATAAATGATGTACAGACTAAACTGTCAAAAACAAGGTATTTTGTATCGTACTAAGAACATTCTTGAAGAAAAGATACTCTTTATAACAGTCTATTTCTCCCTTACCTTTAATACTGCTCTGAAATATGGGGAAACACGTACGAACAGTCTGTGGTGAATATGAACACACAACTCCCATATTTAAAAAACTCAATCTATTAAAATGTGTTGAGAGAGTACAGCTTCAAACAGTGCTGATTATGCACAACATGTTCCATCACAACAGGCCTAACATTCAAAAGCAGTTCCAAACCACAGCGTGAACATATGAGTGTAAAGAAAGTCACTTGAAAATAAGTGTTCACAATGTTTATATGCAATTATGCATATATTATTATTATTATTATTCCTTTGCCAAGTACATGTGTACCTATGTATATATTTGTATATAGTATTTTCCTTTCCAAAAAAAGATAGTTGAAACTGCCATGTGCAGAAAATGCCCCTATATCTAGTTTTCGTATATATATATTAGGGCTGTCAAGTTAACGCGTTAATAACAAATTAACGCCACTAATTATTTTAACGCGATTAACGCATGTGTATTTTTTGTCCTCGGCCGCCCCGTAGTTTCAGAGCGCATCGGATTGTTGTGTTTAATATTCATGAGAATATTTGTCATTGTTCAAATGATAATAAACATTTGCATAAAGCATATTTGTCCACTCATATGTTGAGTATTAAAAACTTGAAAAATATTCCTAAGGTTCATTTAGAACAGATACAAAATGTGCGATTAATTTGCGATTAATCGCGATTAACTATTTTAATCGACTGACAGCCCTAATATATATATATGCGCATTTATTGTTTTCCTGCCCTAACTTTGATTGAATTTTTTCTCCTGTTTTCTTTGTTTCTTTGTACTCCTTCATTTCTATATGTTTTTGACGCAATAATGCCTTTGATGGAAACTTCGGAGCAGCAATGCAGAAAGGATGGAAACTGGAATCTTTGTAGTCAAACACTGGGATTTATTGAGGGTGATACGGCCGGAGAGATCACACAGTTTATCACACTTTCCATGTGAGACACCAAGCACACTCTGAAGACAAAGTTAAACATGGATCTGTATATCTGAAAAGGAGGGACTTAGAAAGCCCGCCTTTACCTACCTTAATCATTACCAGACATTGGAACAAAGACCGTTTGTGTTACAACCTCCCATCAGCCAAACTTCTCTCCCACAGGAAGGCAGAGGACCTCTTGACCTGTGTCCTCCTCAAGTCACAGGCAGGAGCATATTGCGACTTAACGAAAAGCATATGTTTGTAATTTGACAGGTTCTCAGGAAAGCTGAGAAACTCAAGACACAATAGGATCGGATTAAAATATTCTCTCACAATGCCGATGTTGTATTAGGATGATGCACGGGAGGGCTACTTTCCATAAGCTATGCTTCAGCTTCTACTAATTTCATCTTTGTGTGTATGAATTATACTTTTTTTGTTTTTTGGATGAATAAAAAAGAATAATACTTTCAGCTTGGGGGCCTCCCAGTGGCCGCGGGGGCCCTCTGCATCTGCATAGTCCGCCTCTAGGAAGAAACGGCCCTGAGCGTGAGAGTCACGCCTTAACCCATATCTCACGCACTCACGCCACACTTGCCTTTCCTCACGCTAAGTTTTCATCCAAAATAAATGTATAAATATAAAAATAAAGTGAAGGAACAGCAAACCGAGCGGTCGACGAAATGAGACGGTCTTCTGGCTTGGTTCAGTAAAGTTGGAACGATATTGGGAGATTCAGATTTCACGGATCAATAACTCATGAACAGAGTTGGGTGTAACGCGTTACTGTAATAATATTACTTTTGTCGGTAACGGAGTAGTGTAACGCGTTACCTTTATAATTCAGTAATCACACTACAGTTACTAACATTGCCCCGACACGCGTTACTTTGTTACTTTTATAAAATAATCACACTCACTGACAGACAAGAGGGGTTTCCGCCGCAGGTTTATATACATGTAGGCCTATGTAATCTGCGCGACTTGCGAGACCACATCTCCACGTGCAGTGCTGCATAAACATGGCTTTCATCTGTAAACTCCCTCAACGGGGCCGCTCGCACTCTTTTGTTGTTCGCCCTCTCACGGGTGAACAGTTCAATGTCCCGCTTCATTGTAGGAGTTCTGCCATGTCTCTACTGTAGTTTGACCATCTCTGTTACTAAGTTATGGAATACTAAATAAATAAGTAATTAGATACCTTACCGTTACTGCGCTCATAAAGAATGATAAGAATAATTCGTCTTGAACTGGTTTCATTAATTAGTGTCTTGACGTTTCACAGACTGTTAGCTTGTTGTGGCTGGTAGCCTATTTTAGAGCATATAAAAAGAAAGACTTGTGTTATGTCTTCCTTAATGCAATAGTAATTGGGGATGCAAGTGGAGTCTCGCAGAGGCAAAACTGTGGCGCGCTTACACTGTAGGTGCGCCGCAGTCTGCGTGATCTGCCAAGTAACGAGTAAAGTAACGAGTAAAGTAACGAGTAAAGTAACGAGTTACTTTATGTAGAGAGTAACGAAGTAGTGTAATATATTACTTTTTTTTAAAGTAATATGTCATTTGTAATATATTACTTTTTTTTAGTAACGACCTCATCTCTGCTCATGAACAAAACGTTATTCAGACACAAAGTACGTCTCCTAAGTACCGTGGTAAGGTTGACAACTAAAAAAAAAGCCAATACGCGCCGTCCTCCGAGCTGGACACATTACATTGGTCTCTATCCGCAGCTGGAGAAGAAACGAGAGCTCAGGGACCGTCTGCAAAGTGCAACTCCCAAAAAAGAGAATACAATAATATTCAATCACTATTATACAGCTTATTTCTACCAAACTCACCACACACACCAATAGTCTCCTGGTGGTCAGACTACAGCAAGGAGTTTGGGAGAATGTGTTTTGAATAATTTTGGGGAATATTTATAATGTAAAATCTTCAATAAATATGGCATCATCTTAAATAACTTTACTATTATACAGTATCTACCAAACCCACTATTTACATTGTTGTTGTTAGCATCTGGTTAGCTAGCTGTGCTAACGGATATTAGAAGCTGTTTCTAAAACAAGGAGAGGGAGAGCTCTGTCCTGTCAGACTGAGAGATACCTACAGCTCAGTGAGGTAAGGGACTCTGTTTAGATAGTTCACTTTAGTCTAGTTATCTCAGTGGCTCTCAAACGCTTTGGTCACCATTTATGAGAATAAATGAAAAACAGTTATGAAATACTATATGACAGTAAAACAAGAATACAGTTTGAAAGGGGAGTGATTTGTAAAATATCCATAAAGAAAAATCTGTTCACCATAAATTCATGTTGCTCTCAAAGTGCACCAGGTGGATGCATTTAACTTCAATATTTAAAAATATATATATCGTCCCGGGGGAGCATGTCACCCAGAGACTCTCTCACCTGGCCTCACTGCGTAAAACACAGTCACCCAGAGACTCTCTCACCTGGCCTCGCTGCGTAACACAGTCACCCA